>BMAO01015073.1:0-26424 GCA_019973975.1 Trichonephila clavata | reverse complement strand
TTGAAAAAATAATATACTCAAATATTGCTTACAAAAAATCTAGAAAAATAGAGAAACTTTTAATATGAACCTTTCACAGATATTGCTGCGTTTGAAAATGAAACTTTAATTTATGTATACTAATTTACACTGCAGACTTTAAAACTGCTACAATAAGAAAGGTAGAAAACAGCAGAATCTTATTTATTATACAAATAATATAAATAATAGAAAGAAGGGGGAGTTAATTTATGGATGCTTTGCGATTGAGAGAGTTGCTATATTCACAATTCAAAGCTATCACTCTGGCAGCAATGCCAGCTCTAATCTGAGCCGGCTCTTTCAGTTTTGAAGCCAAGAACACAAAAGTGTTATGTATCGCTTTCTCCCAACATTCAAAATAATTATTAAAATAGATAAACTTGATAGGTAGAAACATACAAAACTTGAATAGTGAATAGCTCTTACAAACAAAAACACAGCATGCAAGGAAAAAAAAACATTTGATAAAATTTATAAATTAAACTAGTAAGCGGCAACAATAAAATTCAAAATAAATAATAAAATGAATTTTTAAGAAATCACATTTTTTTCCTTATTTCTATTGAAATTTGGTTCTGAGAGAGATGTGTCACAGGTTGGTTTAAAAAACCAACAAATGGTGTATTTCCAAACATAAGATTTTTTTTCAAATTCTTAAAACCTAGCGTTGTTTACAAAAATACTTAATAGTAATACATTGAAATAATAACTAATAACAGAATTCAAGGTTTTACACAAAAAATATGTCATCAAATTTTTGGTTCAATTACCTTCATCTTATTAAAAGGCCAAATGTATCGTTTTTTTATTGTGCCTTCCATTTTTATACTCATAATCCTTTACACTCAAGTCACTACACAAATTACGTTCTTGTAATTTGTCTTTTTTGTCTTTTTTTGTTCTTGTCTTTGTTTGACTATGGTTCTCTAATATTTTAATACATATATTTGCGTCATGTTCTGCAATATTACACTTTCGCTTTTCGAGTTCGGTGGCCAGATGCTATTGCTTTTAGACTAGGATTGTCTTCTTTGGGAAAAGTGAAAGAAACGCTTAATCGAGGGCCAATTCCTTCAGTGTAAAGCTCTTGAAATATCGAGATGGTTGAAGGTTAAATTCAAATAAATTCACGTATGTGAACGTATCTTGACTGCCCTATTCTGTTGCCATTTATTGTTCCCAACCACATGAAACTGCGTTTTTAAAAATACATTATTTTCGTTTGTATTCTAAATAATACGAAGTTATAAGTTTTTGTGTCAAATGAGAACTGCAAAACCAGAGGTTTAGCTTAAAAAGGCAGTAGTAGAAAATAACATTTTACTAGTAAAAAAAAAAAAGCAGAAGAAATATAACATTTTACTTATAAAACAACACAGAAGAAATATAACATTTTACGATTTGAAAAGTGTGCGGAGAGAAGCTTAATCAATCCGGATGCAGAAATAAGTCCGTTTGTATAAAAAGAAAATAGGTCCAGACTGTGTTACTTCTGTAGTCTTAGAAGAAGCGTTTTTATAACTGACTGGCCAGAACTGTCATTGAGCGTAGCTAGGCTAATCATTAGGTTGATAGCAATTCCAGCAAGTTGATCTACGTATCGAAAGTAAAAATTTGAGAATTTAAAAAAATGCAACAAATTAAAATTTTTGTATATTAAATGTATATCTATTAAGATTGACAACGAATCGGTTGGTTGAATTATTAATTTTAGAAAAGAATTTAATTTAATTTCTTCTGATAGATTACTTGATTGTTGACATTTTGCTTGCTGTTCTGGGATCAGAATTTTTCATAAACTATATACAGACCATTAAGTTTCCTTGTAATAAGTTAAGATATCTCTTCAGTTATTAAGCTATGTCTTTGCCTGCATAGCCTCACACGGAAAGGGTTATAATGGCATGCTATGGATTAGTGAACAGATAAAGCATTTGTTTTGACTACTTAATTTAAACTTGCATCAAAAAAAAAAGAAAAAAAAAGTTTAGGAGCGTTATTTAGTGAATTATTTCTCGTTTATAAAACATTTTTTCAAAATGAGTGAGTTTAATACGACACTAAGATACTTGGCATGCAGAAATGAGGGAGTTTAGGTTTACTTTTTAAAGTAGATGTAAGGGACTTTCTTAGTTCTCTCATTAAATATAGCTCGGTTTTTAAGCAAAAAAGCCTATTTCATCGTTAAAAAGTTTCATAAAAATTCTCCATTACATCCAAAGTAATAAAATTCTTTCGGCCAAAATACTGTGAATTTAATGAAATTCATATCACTTGGCGTATTCCTAACCTTATTTTAAAGATAAATATTTTATTAGAACAACAAACAAACATACAGCTTTACAAGGAGAGAAATTTGAGACTAAAAAAGAATAATTATAGGAAAGATTCTGAGTAATTTAAATCATGTTTGTAACTGCCTACTTCTTTTGCAAAATAGATTTTTATTCGATCTAAAATCTGAGATCTATTGATTTTTTTAGCAAAATGTTTATTGCAAATACCAAAATTAAGAAATTTCCACATTTTTTTTTTGGAAAAATATTGATATTTGCCCTTAGTTTCAGGAAGAACTTATGCGATTCTTAAAACTAAAAAACAAAATAATAAATAAGACTCATAGGAAAAAATTAGTGCCCTAACAGAAACTGATTTTTTGTAATATTTGCGCTCAGTTTATTATATTTTTAAATCGCTTACAATATAATAAAATGATTTATTTTTTGCAGTTAATATGCATTAGTAAATAGGATATTTGATTTCGTCCTAATAAGACTCTTTTCTGAATTAACTTTAAAAAGTATCGTAAAAAGAAATTTTATCTCATCTTTTTCACGCTGATTAAAATATTTCATTAGCTTTTATTGTTAATAAGCTGTCTAAAACATTTTCCGTATATATGCAATATTTTTTAAGTTAATTTTTCTCATTATTTTAATTGAAATAATCTTACAGCTATAAAAAGTTAAATGCTAAAAAAGTTATTAGTTAGAAAGAAAAATTATGAAAAAATGATCATCAGATATTAACATTTTATTTTTCACAGACCATGAGAAAAAAAGCTAAAAAAATATTAAATAAATAACATGGTCAAAAAATTTTTTTTAATTAATATTCTTCCAGGATTTAACTAATTAATTTTCAGCAGAATTTTAATACTCTGAAGATCCTATTTGATATTCTAGAGAGCTACCAAGTGAATATTTCTACATAATTATTGGACCAATTATTTACAAAATTAAGCTAATGATCCGTGAAAATGGATTAGATCGCCATCGATCTTATGAGCGAGTCCTAATGTTTGACGAATCATTGGAGATTTAGAGTTTGGCTCTAACAGATTAAATATTTCTCTCGGGTGGTTAAGTCTTAATTGGAAATCCTTATTTAGAGTAATGTTTGCGTAAAATGTTCAATAATTATGTCTTAATGAGTAGTTAAAAAGATGTTTCACTAAATAGTTGAATATCTATTTGAAAATCGATATGTTTTATACAGATTCAATAGATAATAAGGGCTCTCTAAGGTTATTGAAATTACACTAATTATAAAAGAATTATCACTTAGGATTACAAAAAGAATGTATTGGTTTTTATTTGTTTTTGTAAATATTTTATAATTGTGTGCGTGTTGATTGTATGTAGGGTGTCGACAAAAGAACCCTATTTCAAAATTCCTCCGCAGTTGAAACCATCCATTAAAAAATTTGGAATAACTGTTTTTTTAGTGCCATCCAATCGATGGTTTTAGGAAAACGATAAGATTTCTGTGGTCGTTGGTCGCAACTCTGAGCATCATGCAGGTGGCAGTACATTTTAACTTCTTTCTGCACCACAATTTTAAGGAAGAATACTTTGGTGGTGCCCAGGAAACTCCCATCTCTTCCCCTCCCACAAATCTCTCGAACGGACTTTAAAGTCGATGAATATTTTAGAGTGCCCCCTGAAGCACAAGTACTATACATTTGGAAACATTTATGCTTCTTCGAGATTCAAACTAAGGCCCCAAGGCACAGCAGTCAGTGTCACTAACCTTTAAACTGTCTCAGTGGCAAATGGGTGGAGTATGGGTGATAAACATAATAAAGATATATTTTTTCAGTGAAAAAAAAAGTATAAGAGAGCTCCAAATATCATCATCAAAATACCGAATAGATATGAAATGTCATAGAATTAATGCATATTTATTTAGCACTACGCAGAACCTGATATATAGGTCCATTAGTAAAGGTCTTATTTTCAATATCCCTGGTGCTTTCAATGACTTTAAGAGCATACAAAATCACCGTAAATCTTTTCACCAAAACGCTGATTCCACAGTAGCATCTTTGTAGAAGCTTTGTAGGAATATAAACTGGTCTAGCAAAAGTAAAAAAAACCCGGAAAAAGATAAAGTTATGAGTAGAAATTGGACAATTGTGTGTTCATCCAGGAGGAGGAAGAAAATTTATATAGAAAATCAGTAGAGAAAGTTGCCTTTCAAGTGATGGAGAACAGGGCTTCAAACTTTTACACTTCCACTACGACACACACACACACACATATATATATATGTGTGTGTGAAAACTTTTGTTTCAGAAGAATCGAACCACCATCTTACACAGCACTCACCTTCTCTATTTTCCCCAGAGCGTCTCTAAGACAGGTTCACTTCCCAACTCACTATTTCGCGATCTAACACGACTTCAAAAGCGACTCTACGCATGCGCTTAGAAAACTCTACCTCAGAAAGTAGGAGGTATGGGTTGCTGAAACATTTTCTGCCCCGTACAATCTAAGGGAGTCCTTACTGGTTTTTCCGTACCAGTATGGTAATAAGTTTCACAACAGTGCTCATAAATTCCAGTGTAATATCCTTTGATATTATCCATATAAACTTCCAGTTAACTTTGGGTCTGTAGCAAAAACTACCCAGGAGAATTACATAAAAAGTTGGGTAATGGCAGAATGAAATAGGGGAATTTTATCGAGGCAAAAAAAAAAAACAATGAGTACCAAAAACCACCACAAGATGGTGTTGTGCAGTGTAAGCTATTGAAATATGCAAAAGGTTGTAACCATAGTAATCCTGTGCGTGCGCAGCAATCTGCGGGATATAAAGATGCGAGAGGCGAACCGCAGTCATACTCATTTCCAAGTCAAGGAAGATGACGTTGACTTTCCAGGAATGTTCTTTACAAGTGAAAATTTTTTCCCCGAAAAAAAGAGAAGCGTTTTGAAAATTTCGGCTTTTGAAAGTGGTTACGGAAAGGCCATTCAGTAGTCAAGAACTGCAAATATGATCAGGAAATTTGAAGCAACGAGAACATCGGGGATTCAGTCAGGAAAGGGAGGAAAGTGTGTTTCAACACATGTAGCTGATGATGTAGCGACGCAAGTGGAAGAAGGCAGATCACAAACCATCGGTAGCATTAGTGTTCGGTGCATTGCAGCATCTGTAGCTCATTCTACGGTTCATAAGATTCTTCGAAAAGTTTTACACAATTAGTCTATAAATTGTCGGTAAAGCATCAGCTATTATCAGAAGATCTGGATATTCGACAAACATTTACGTTGCGATTTTTATCGTGAGATGAGCTCCAGGATGAATGTCCTAGGGACATTTTGGGGACCGAAGAGGCTCACTTTCATCTGGATGGTGCGGTTAACACACACAATTGCTTTTGGGTTGGTACAAACCCACATCAATTTCTACAAATTCTATTACACTCTTCGTATATGAAGGATGGATGTGACTTTATTTCAACCTCCATTTTGGGTCCGTTTTTTTCGAAAAATCACAACATCGCAAGGCATGTGGCATGCACGGTCGCCGGTCAATAATATGCTTCATTATTAGAGCAATCCGTTATTCCGTCTCTTCATGCAAGGCGATTTGATAAAACACCAGTGTTTATGCAGAATGGTTCTCCTCCACACATCGCCTGTTCTGTGAAACATGTGCTCTCCACCGCCATTTGGGTGACAACAAAATCATCATTTTGAAGCAGCTTTGCCACCTAGATCCCCCGACTTGAATCCTTGCGACTTTTGGCTGGGAGGATACCTCAAGACCATGCGCTACCATGATCTCGTCACATTTCTATCCGTCATTAAAGAAAATAAAGAACGACATGTGCGTAACATCCTCTAGTTCATACTGCTATCAACAATCGAACTTGCTATTTTACGCTTCCAGAGTATAGCAGACAATGGTGGAAAGCCTTTCGAGCATGTTTTGTAAATTTTGTAGATTTTTTATATGTTATCAATGAAACTGTGATTCGCCCCTTGGGGTGGTTTTTTAAACTCATTGTTTTTCCCCTCTGATAAAATTCCCATCATTTCATTCTGCAATTACACAATTTTCATTAAATTCCACTGTATAATTTTTACTACAGAATGCTCGCCAATTTCAAGTTTAATTTTGGACATCCAGTATTTGGAGACCATTAGCAACAATTATTTATCTTCATATGTACAAACAAAGATGAAGTTTAATAGGATGGCAAGGAGCCACGCCACCCCACAAAAAATTATTTTGTGATAAATTTGAAGACTATTCTGAAAGGTCCATATGTATGAAATGAAAAAACGAAACAGAAATAGAAAGTGAACATGCAAAGTAGTAAAAAAAAGCAAGGGAAAAGTGATCAAATGTTGCAAAGAGAATAATAATTATAAAATTATACAATACTATAACTGTTTTCAATAAAATAAGATTTCTGAAATTCTTTTTGGTTAAATTCAATTCTCTGAAAAAACTAAAATTTAAGAAATTTAAAATTTAAAAGCCAAGTATTGTGAATTTCGTGCATTTTTAAAATACAATTCCTTATGTATTATTAAGATAAAATGAATACATTTGAAAAACAAAAGAACCATAATGGTTTGGAATAATTAAAAAATAGAAAATATATCTGTGCATAGTTTGCTGTATAGTTGTAACACTCCTAACCTATTCTCGGACCTGGATAGAGGTGTGGGAGGAAGCGAAAGACGACTCGATACAATACTTTTTAACAATTTATTCAGCACACTAATTATCACAGACACAATTCAATTAATCGGGTAAGATGAGATATTCCCAGAAAAGAGCAGTGAGGGTTTTGCTACGAGAGTAGCGACTTCTAATAAATTGATCTACCTTTTACAGATCAATCCACTATCCTAATAATTGTTTTACTATGTAGCTATGTGACCAATAATCATTTAAATATCTTTAATAATTCACAGTCCAAAACGCGCTATCAATGTAACTAATACCTGATCTAGGTACAAATCTTTCCTTACCGACACAACTTCTCTAGTATTTCAATCTCCAGGAAACTTCTTCTAATCATCTATTCTCCTCTATGTTCCTTTTTTACTAGCAAGCAAACCTATACTATATATAATTGACTAAATTTGAATATCACGGTTTCTTCTTCAAAAATGGTTATTTCCATTGAGGGCCCAAAGATTTCCCAAGATGGTTTTTAAAAGGATGCGTATTGATTCGTCACATAGTTTTAAAAAAAAATTATTATTACAAATGAATATATAGAACACTAATGAAAAGTTTTGCTTTAACACAAGAACTTTTTGTTCTCTAGTTGCAAATCATGCTATTATTCTGCGTTGGATTTAAGCAATTTGCTACAAGTAATATTACAATTCAAAGCACATGATAAATTATTTAAAATGTGTGAAGATCAAAATATAATTAATCCATGTTAATTTAATATTGATACTTATATTGCATTTAGTATAAGAAAAAAATATACAAAATATATTTTTGTATGAAAAGTTAGATGGAACCTCCATTATATACATACAGAGGAAAACTCCTTTAAGATGAATTTGAATATTTTTTCCATCTACGATTTTTTCATCCGCGTAATATTGCATTTTGATTCCCTCTTAGATTACAGACATCTCCAATTCATGTTTGCATTGGCATTTACCGATGTCAATAACATCTGCTTCCTACTTTACAAAAATATCAAATTTGCATTCTTATTGCACGACACATTCGTACTACCATCATCACTTTCCGACAAACATGTACCTGCATTGAATTGCCCTTTTAAGCTGAAATAACTTCTTTCAAATGTCTGATAAAATACGATATGGAGATACCATACAAACTTGTATTTCTAACTAAATTTTTTAAAGAAATTTAAGCCTATGTATTTGATGTATATAATCATTACATTGTTAATCTTTAAGTCATTAAATTTGAAAAATATCAATTACCAATTAATATTTGTTTTAAATATAAGGTTAATTTGGATTATATTTGTAATTTCTTAGTATAAATTTTTATACAATTGCTAATATATTTGTTGCATTTTTATCAATGAATTGATTTGCATAAAAATGAATAATCTCATGAAAACTAATTAGATAATTTTAAACTTCCTACTCAAATTGTATTATTTTGAGTTGTCAACGTACCCAGTTGATACTAACCTCGATATTCTGGGTTCGGTTGCAGAGTCGTTATAGTTTTGATCTCATGAAGGGCAATATTTCAATAGAGTGTGATGGTCGAGTCCTGTTATCACTGGAATATTGTGGCTAACACATATTTAATCTGTTGGTGCTCCAAGACTTTTTCATCAGTTGGTACTCGAGGCTCCGAGGCATTGTGTGAAAGCTACCTTCGTCATTTGAACGTGATTTTAAATTAATAGATCTTTCTGTAATATATAAATGTGAAAATATAAACAATGCTGTTACTGCATACCCACTTCGCTGGGTATTCTTTGATATTGTATGTCTATATATACTGATTTTAATGTATGTAAATCTGTCTTAAGTTAAAAGACTACCCTAAAATTGTAAATTTTGGCAAAAAATAACAAATATTTTTATTATATTATTTTATAGGCCATTTTTTAGCTTTATAAAAATACCAAGTTTATCATTTTCCGTTCACTAGAACAAAAACTATAAGTGTAGTAAAAGCAAATGCCATTAGTTTAAGCAAGATGTCACATTTTAAAACGCGTTTTACTCGAAATGTGATTTTTTGAAAATAATCAAACGGGGTCAGCGATTGCTAAAAAAGTTTTGAAAATAATTAACTGAAATTTTTTGTGTAAGTTCTGTATAATAGTAGAAGTGTTTTAACTATCAAATTTATCAATCACTGTTTTATTACAAAATGTACAGTCCTTCATGTGAATATAATCGCTGTTTTTTTAAAGCAATTTCATATAGTAACTGAGATAAAGTGCTCTAGGTTTTGTAAAAATTAAAATGTCTCTTATACTGTAGGTCATTTCGATAATTAATAACGTAGCAACACATCAGAATTGAAAAATTGAAAATTTGTTCATAAACCTTTGGTACAGAGTGGACCGCGTTTATGTATTTTTTTTTTTTTTTTTGTCAATTTTTACCCATTTTTTCTTATTTCAGTTATAACAATTTATTTTTCGCCGGCTGGGTGGCGTGGTTGGTTTGTCGCTAGTTTTCTGCACCCAAGGTTGCGGGTTCGACTTTGGCCCAGTCGGTGGATTTTCATGATGCAGAAAATCGACAGCGTCGTATGATTATGCGGCATGTAAAAGATTCCTAGAGTGTCAGTTTGGCTTCAATGCTCTCAGCAAAATTAAATCTTAGTACAGATTCGCATCGCCAAGAGCTCAGGTGCCTTCCTCTGTGGAGAAAATTGAGCGTCAAAATTGCTTGCTGTAATTGATATCGCATGTATGGTGCAGCGCTAAAATGTGATACCAGCCCTTGGGGTTTGTACTAGGTCTGTAAAGGTTTAAAATACCAATATGCGCAGCCCCATTGAATAAAAAAATTTTTTTTTAAAAAAGTAATTTATTTTTCTCTTTTTAACTTTAGCACATTTTTTTTAAATGTACTAAACAAATCTAAAAACCACAAAAAAATCCACCTATCTCCATTTTTTTTAAAAAAAAAAGTTGTTGCAACCAGTTGGATACCTTAACATTGAAATCATTACCCTCTTGTGTTGAAACTTTTTCTTATAAACATCATCTTTTAACACTAAATAGGACAGGACTTGAATTTCTCAAACTGTCTATTTATTTTGTTACGCCCCCTCAACTCCACCCCCAGGGTTGATTTCCAAAATAACCTTTCTTAATCGATCTCTACTCTACAAAAGAAACATCTTACCGGATTTCGTGCCTGTATGTCTAACAGTTGGGAGATAATGTAATAGGCGATTAAGACGTTTTTCTCCTTTATGTATATATTAAAACTTTCTGCCTTCTTGTGCTTTCTACATGTGAATTAATGAACAATCAAATAAGCCAAAAACTATCTCAAAGTTATAAATGTATAAGATGAACAAATTGCTTGCAACGAAAAAGTGAAAAATGTATTTATTTCTTTTACTTTTTCGCCGTTATAATTAATTGGAGTCTTAACAAGTAAGGCCATTTTTTATACATCGAAATCCTTATATTAAATGACTTGATCAAATAGCTGGAATGGAAATTATGTATTTAAATGGATATTGATATTGACATATGAATAGGGTTACACAAAAATTCTTGTAGTTATGTGTACTACAAGGTTGGATTGACCAATTCAAGGAACTGAAAAAGGAAGATGGCATTAAAGAAAAATTGAAGGGCAGAATGTTAAAAGTTGAGTTATGAAAAAGGAAGACTTTTCGAAATGTATAGCAAGATAAAAGAAAATATTCAGCTGTAAATTCCTTATCTCAGTCGTACACAATTATCGAAGACACAGGAAGTTAATAATAGTAAGTGAGTGAATATCAACGTCCCACTGTTCAGCTACACAAGGGCTTTTGGGACGGTCCGCGTAATTTTTAACCAGGGTCGTTAATAATAGTAACATGCAATGGTAAAAGATAGACAACTGACTTTAACGGATTTTTAACAGCATAACTCAATTGTGTGTTTTATAAATAATTTTCAATGAGTGCAGATACATTTTTATGGCGCTTCAGGTATCTTAATAATTTTTGCAGAACATTACAGATTCCTTTTTTCAGGATTTTCCTTAGTTTTATTTAGCAGGAATAAACAATATTCTGCCATTTCATTACCAATAAAAAATAAATTGAGTAAAATAAAATAGGTTTTTTTATTGCCAAGATCTTGAAATTTTAAAAATATAAAAATAAATAAAATATTGTTTATACCCAAACAATAATTAATTTTTTCATCATTCACTTTTTTTGTAATACGGAATTTTTTAAGTTTCTGTATTTTTCTAATAGCTGTGACAGTTATTCAATGTACATAAAACTTATTTCTTACAAAAAGTTTAGTTTTCTTTCTTGAGTTTTGTGGTTTCCTTGTTTTTTTCAATTCAAATCCGAAAAAATATTTGTGAAATTCTAATGATAAAGATTATAGAAGTTTGTAAATACACACTATTTTAGAATACTTGTTAATTTTATATCTGAAATATCTGAAACGGGTATGATTATATTCGCTAAAATGAAGTTATTTTTAAAAATTGCATCAAATAACAAAAACACTTTTTGTTTCATTGAAACTCATGATGTGTAATTGCTTAATTTTTTATAATAAAAATTATAAAATGAGTATGAATTTGCTATGTTTTTGTAAAAGCAATATATAAATTACCTATGATATTATAGATTTTTGCTTTAAGAAAATATATTAATGTTAAAGAACATTGCAGTAATTACCACATAAATTACAGCAATGATAATGGCAGTAAAATATTTTAAGAAGTTATCAATTTTTGATCCAATTATTCAAATAAACACATGAGAAACATGTATACTTTACTAACAGATATAAATGTAAAACAATGAGATTTACATAATAGAGAATAAAAAAATAATTTTCTAACATTCTATAAAGCAGCCTATCTCAAGTAATAAAGAAAAGAAAACACATGAAAAATTGTTTGTGGAATAATAAATATAAAATACTGCAACCAGTTACTCCAAACTCCCCCGAAATCTTAATATTACAAGCATCCAAATATATTGAAACGTAATTATGAATACGAATTTCTTTTTAAAAAATAGAAAGCTCTTAGTAGGAAAAATAGTATTTCAAAAATATTTTGACAAACAAAATCTGACAATTCAGTCATAAAAAAATATTTTCTCATACATTTCACATAGGTGCTTTATAGAAAAGAATAAAAATTGGGGGAAAATTGAGTTTTGAATGTAGTCGGATCAAATTTGGATTTGATCCAGCTATTGATCTGAAAACCAACATGGAAGAAAAATTGGCTTAAGGAAAAATATTGTATTTCTTTTCCTTATTCCACATAAACCCTCTTTTTTCCCTTAGCTTTAGATTATAACGAATGGTATTTGATAAGGAATTAATCTTTAGTCAAGTATGACCGCAGTTTGGGTTTTTTGAGAGAAAATGTAGCGATTTTTTTTCCCCGAATGAGTTTTTTTTCCACAAAATGGAATACTTTTCTGAAGTGAGTGAAGAAATTTCTTTTAAAAAGTAAATTGACATTATAAGATTATAGTAATACGTGGTATATAAGATTTGTAGATAATTTTAAAGTAGTGTTCCTTGTAAATGAAATTTGATAGGGTGTTAATTTTAAAAAAAATGTTTCACTCTTATCGAATGGTAATTAAAATGACTTCAAAATTAATCACATACAGTAGAACGTCGTTTATCCAAATCAATTGGGACTGGACACTGTTCGGATAACCGAAAACCGAATGCGATCCATGCAGTATATGAAACCGGACACTATACGAATATTGAAAAACATCACATGCGGGAAACGTGCTTGTGTGTGTGAAGAAAAATCAAAAGAGGTGCAACATGTCGCAATTTTACCTTTATTTTGGAAAATAATCACTTATTTTTCGCTGTACCATTCTACACCTTCGTTTTTTCACTGCAAGGTCTCTGATTCTCTTGAGCAGCAGTAGTTGAGTAGGACAACACTCTGATTGTTGTTCCTACCACTCCATAGATGTCTCTAACGCAGAAAACGAACGCGTCAATATTTGATGGATCATTGCTACTTTCGTTGTTGTTATTGTCCTTGTCTTCATCCGTTTCTTCGTCGACAGGGACGGATTCTTCTTGCACGGAAGTCACGATCTCGTCATCATTTAGAATTTGAAATCCATAGTTTTCTGCTTCGTATGCTATCCAGGTTTCTACATCTTCATCGCATTCTTGAAATCCCGGGATCGATTAGACAAAGTGAGTAATCTCCTTCCTGTGGTCGTCATTGAAATATTTTTCACCTTCTATAAATCTGGCCACAGCTTATTCCATACATTTTTCAAAAAATCACTCGACTGAAATTCCCCAAAAATCCGTCACCTAAAGTTTTTCCGTCACTTTTGGCCTTGTGCAAAACCGCTGTTGAGCATTGCATTTTTCGAAAACGTATTCATAAATAGTACATATAGTAGACAAAAAAAATCTGGTCCGGATATTTGACACTCTGGGTAATAAACGTTCAGATAAACAACGTTCTCCTGTAATATATTTTTAATCGAGACAGAATAATTCCTACTCAATTTGTTCTCCTTCATCCTTCAAAAAGAGAAACTTTATCAATATTATTCAATTTATTAAAAAATCATGGATGATTTACTTGTTATTTGCTATACTGATGGCAGTAAAACTGCTAACAATGTGGGCTTTGCATTTGTTGTCTTCAGAAATAGAATTGAATTCGAGCACTTTCAGTTTAGAATTTGTGATAAATGCACAGTTTTTGTAAGTAAAGTTTTATATTTAAACTTCACCATCAAATGGATCACTTAACATAATAGTGTCTCATTTTTATCAGCTATCTATCACAGCGTTTCTCAAACTGTGGGGCACGCCTCTTAGGGAGTGTGATAACCCTACAAGGGGGCGCGAGTAAGGGGACGTGAGTATATCGAAAATAAAAGTTTAAAAAAATTAATTTACTGGAATAAATTAAAACAAAAAAAATTTTGACTAAAAAAATACACATTTATACTGATATATATATATATATATAAATATATATATATATATATATATATATATATCATCTGGCAATATTACGTCATCTCCACTTCAAGCTATCTTTGATCCTTAAACAAATAAAAAAAAAGAATATTTTACTTGATTTGCTGTAATCCCACGAGATGAGAGATTTTTTTAATTTTATTTTCTTTTTAAATCTAAAATACTACTCTTTCAGAGAAAAAACAAAACCCAGACCAAGAGAATAAATGTAGAAAGATAAAAAAAAAATCATCACTGTCATTTAGGGAAGTTGTAAATCATGTATTTCTGTTGCACTTTATTCCATGGGAAAGATATTTATGATATTTCCAAAAGCACAGATGATTGAAGGATTATTTCCCCAAGTTTTATTTTATGAAAATTCTGAAGCATATAGAGCATAATGAAAAACGTTTGAAATAATTCTTTTTTATAACATCCATATTTTTATATTGAATAGAATTTTAACCGTGGAGTGTTCGCGCGAGGCGCAAAGCAACCCCATTCTTACGAAATCGTTAATTCCGGGGAAAACTGTTTATTTTTTTACCAATGGCCTTGACAGTATATTTCTATATGACAGTCTTCAGAGAACCTAAAATGTATTTTTCACATATATCCCTCTTTTTTTGGGAGTGACAAACGTTTCTTTACAATCTTAAGGTTCTTGTTTTGACCGAGTTCCCCGCTCGAGCACTTTTGTTCCGAAATATTTTCTTTGAACATGATACATTTCTTCCCTGCGATAAATGTAAATGAGAAGAATATAAAAAAGAAATGGATATCCTGTGACCTCTATTGAAGGAAGTTTTATTGGATTTTTTATCAAGTTATCAAGGAAAAACTGAAAAGACCTTGAAAGTAGGTAATTATAATTTCTCTTAGTTAAATTATTTTCTAGAATTGTGATTTTTATCGTGTACAATAAGAATAATTATAACAAAAATTATTGGGGTGACTCAGTTACCCCGCGCGACCATTAACATTTGTAAGTGAGCGACTGCTCCCGGATTAAAACATTTTGAAGTCTTCTCGCTGTAAATATTTTTAAAAAAACACAATTATTCTTCATCGGTACATTACATTCGTTTTCATTAGTTAACATTAATTCTAAGTGTTAATTGTGTTAGGCTTAAAATTACAGTTGATATTGTCAAAGTGTTGCTGTTCATAGACAGCAACTCTGGCAAAATTGTCTTCAAACATGGTTTCTACGATCTCAATTGCTCTCTGCTTGTAAAATATGCTCCATTTGCCAATAGTGTGAAACTTTTTACAACTGGCTATTTTGTATGATACTGTGTAAGATGTAAGTAAAGCTTTTTCATTCAGACATATATATATACATATATATATATAGATTTTTAAAAAAATGCTTTTCGTTTTTCATATGATTTTAATTTGAATTCAAAGAAGTCTCGAAGCTTGTTAATGTACTCACCATGAAGCGTTTCTTAAGATCTTTCAAGTTTATTAGATTTCATATTGTCTGCTACCAATATATTTGTGAACAAATAACTCGCAGGGGCTTTTTTTCTCCATTTACTTTAGCTGTGGTAAATCGAAAATGTAAATGTTCTTGAGAACACTTACTTGATTTAATTTTCGGAACTATGCTCGTCTGTGCACTTGTTGATGTTTTATTATCATCGAATGTTCGCTTACGACTTAAAAATTCATTCATGTTTTTGTTAATCTACTGCCATAAATACTTAATACTGTGAATTACAACTAAAGCGTAATTATAAAATGTACATTCAAGGTAGATTCAGAAGCTATAGAAGTATGGACTCGGCCAAGACTAACTGGAATTCTACAAGGTACAGCATTTTTTCATGTTTTGTCCAGACCTCCGATAATTTGCCCAGACTCAAGCAGACGTTCGCGAGAATGCTAGATGTGGTGGATATGATAGAGAGCAACACAGACCATAGACTATTTTTCTAATGCCATTTCTACTTTTAGAAATGAACGATGGAGGAAATATAGCTTTAATTAAATATATTTTGCTATCTGCACCAATTTAAAAATTAGCGAAAAAAATATAATAATTATCCTATTACTTAAAAGTAATTTGCTTAAAATATATATTATTTAAAATGGAACATATACAAAATTTAATACTTATCGTGTTAATTTGTACGGTTTGTAATTCATTGCCTATTGTAGCTTTAGCACTAAATGCATTACTATTGAGGATAATACGTTATTTTTGTATAGGGGGGGGGAGCGATAAAAATTATTATTGAAAATTGGGTCACCAATAGTGAAAGTTTGTGAAGCACTGATCTATCATCTTTCGATTCTCTGAATTCTAACAAAATAATCGTAGAGTTACAAAATCAACTTGGAAGCCTGAAAGATAAAATTAAAACTCGAAATTTAGGCATTTTTGCAAATGAGAGAGCTGAGTTGCTTGCAAAATCTACCACCAAATCTGAAATTGGTATTGCCGTTAATATTCCTAAATTCTTTTATGAGAAGATTATGAGAGAAAGAATAGCGAGAGTGTTGGAACTAAGAATATTTCATTTTAAATAAAAGGAGCTTAACAAAGAAATTTTTTCCCATCCATTAATAAGAGATTTATATGGCACCATTTTTACTAATTACAAAATAATCCAATTTATCACGGTCGCGGTAACTTAAAAATTTATTTGAATAAATTTAATTTGATTCCGTCATTTTCCCGCGTTTGTGGTATTGGTGACGAGGGAAATATAGAACCCCTTCTATGTGTTCCAAAATTGTCAGTGGAAGGAAGATCCTAAGACTGGCTTTCAAAGGGCTATAATATTATTTGGTCTCCAGAACTCACCAACTTATTTCAACCAGGAGTGTTTTTGACAATTTCTTTAAATTCATTGTAAACATTTGACATCCATCATAAGTTTAAAATTTTCTTTTTCTTTTCCCTTTTTCCCTTTTCATACTTACTTCTGTAAGCCCCATGGGATACTTTGGGATGCATGGTGGCTTTATAAATTTTTTTCATGTTAAAAAAAGTCACAGAGTTTCCCTTTTCTTCAATAAATAATGCAAAATATAATGTACTCATTTTTTCTCTAAAATGTATTTTGATTAAAATGAAAAATTGAAGGGATACTGAGAAATTTCATCTCTACATAAGAATATTACCGAATTACATCTATCTCACATATTTTAACTATAATTAAAATTTTGTGTTATATTTTACTTTACACATAATTATCTTGAAGACAGAATATATCATACATAAATACATTTATTGTAATTTAGGAAATATACTTGCGAATATATTTTCGTTATTTCGTTTGTAAATCATATACTCATGCATTAAGTTTCATTGCATTTAGGCAAACGTTCATGTCACAAATTATATAACTAGCTAGAAGACAGAGAAATAATTTTGTAGCTTTGAGTTGTATTAGTTGGTGATATTTGAACAAAACAATCTTCCCTGTATTAATTATTCATCAACTAATCAATTTTATTTAGCCTTTGTTTCGTGGGGAAAAAGAATAACCTTACCTAGGGATGACTTAACAATTTCTCTCTAATTTTCAACCCGCCTTCATGACAATTCTTACTTCAGTGCAGTATTTAGTCTACGCTTGTTTTCGTGTTTTTAAGAATGTTTATCCAAATTGGAAAAATATTAGAAATTACATACTTGTAATACCAGCCAACAATATTATACATTGTTCTGAAAGCAATGATGAGGGACTAAAAATTCTTTTGATGACATTTTCTGAATTTTGGATCAAGTCCATCTACTTTAACTTGGAATCGTTCAGCAGTCACCCCAGGTTTAAGATATCTTAAATTCTGTGAAAACTGTCCGTTTGTTTCCAATCATCTTCTATGTATCGTCCTATATGACGATCTTCCTTTAAACTAAAACACCTTTGTCACATACCTCCTTCTCTTTTGGGTGTTGTTATAGATGACGCTGTTTTGACAGTGGTGTTGTGTAAAGGTATCCTCGAGAGTGTAGGGAGTTGTATGTATGACGAGGAAGAGGAGCATCAGCTGCTGGCCACCGTAAATGCAACACCCTGAAGGAAGCTCGCAAATAACATGAAATTTACAACATGCATTAGCGGAGGTGAGATATGCAAATGATTAGAATTTCAGCGCAGACACACATCGAGCACGCCTGTGGCGCCACCTCAAATCGCTATTTAAGGCTTGGAGATTTCGACGATTTCAAATTCGGCAAATGTGTTTTTTCTTGTGGTTTTTTCAAAAAACGATCAGTTATGTCTCGTAGAAAACAGCGATCAGCTTTTGATCAAGTATCCGAGTTCGACAAAAGAAGGATAGTGGCCTACCGAGATTGTGGATTACCTTTCAGAGAAATCGGTAGTCATGTTGGACGAAACCAAACAACTGTAATGCGGATAAGTGACCGTTGGATGCAGGAGGGTACGACGGACCGACGTGGTCGATCGCATCCACCTGAGTGCTCCACTTCACGTGAGGACAGGCAAATTGTGCGCATGGCAGTGATGGATCTCTCAGTCACATCACGAACCATATCACAGCACATTGAGTCTGTAACGCATCATTCAGTGTCTGCGCGTACCATTCGACACCGTTTACAGCAGAGTAGTCTGTCCACAAGACGTCCATTCCTTGGTCTACCCTTTACGCAGAACTACACCGCCAATGGTGCGACGTAAAAAGGATGTGGGTGGCAGAATGGAATAAAGTTGTCTTTACTGACGAGTCACGCATCTATCTGCAACACCACGATGGTCAGATTCGAGTCTGGAGACACCGTGGAGAGAGGATGCTTAACAGCTGCGTTATGCACCGCCACACTGCTCCTGCACTGGGTATTATGGTAAGGGGTGGTATTGGATATCACTCTCGCACTCCTCTAGTTCGCATTGCCGGTACTTTAAACAGCCAACGCTACATCGCCGAGGTGTTGGAACCAGTTGTCCTTCCTTCCCTTCAGGGCTTGGCCACAGCCATATTTCAACAGGATAATGCGCGACCACACGTGGCATGCATTGTCCAAAGGTTCTCCGTCAACCACCAGATTGAATTGCTTCCCTGGTCGGCTCACTCTCCGGATCTTTCGCCGATAGAAAACATGTGGTCCATGGTTGCTCAAAGATTGACCCAGATTACACCCCCAGCTGCCACACCAGATCAACTTTGGCAACGTGTGGAAGCTGCTTAGTCTGCTGTACCACAAGAACACAACCGAAGTCTCTTTGGATCAATGCTGAGGCGTGTGGCAGCTGTGATCTCCAACAATGACGGCTACCCTGCCTACTGATTCTGGCACTCCACAGAAGTCTATAAATTTAATCATTTGATACTTGGTCAACATGTTATCTACAAAAGAAATTTTGTTGTGCTCTCTCTTGTTTTTCTTGGTGTTGCATTTACGGTGGCTAGCAGTGTACAGGTGTGAGATATATTTAGAATTAAAAAATGTGTGAGTAGTTAGAAGTTGCGAATAAAGTTTGCTGTTTGTTGTTAGAGAGTGGTAGATAATTGTAGATAGATAGTGGAGTCACCAGTACATTGGGAGCGGCAATCGTATTTTACAACCTTAAGGTACTTGGTGTTATTAAGTTGCTTCAGTGGTCACATTTGTTCCAAAGTATTTCCTGTTCCCCCCTGGGAAAATTAGTGGCTTTGATTGCTGTGTTGTACGACTCAATATGGTTTTTAAATGTAAGTTAACTAAATATGAAAAAGAAATGGAGCATCTGTTATCGCTATATTATGAAGTTGAAACTTTGGAACCAGAAATGTATCAAGCAAGTTGATGAAATAATACATATTAATCATGATGGTAAAAGTAAATTTGAGAAAAGCGTTGAACATGGAAAGTTTGAGTCGAAAGGAAGATTTTGAAAATGCCACTTAAGGAACTGCATCAAAAAAAGCTTTCAAGTCACAAGTGTGTACCATAAGACGCACAGTGACCTGTCAAAAAGAAACATCCAAGAAAAAGCTCAGAGTGCTATTTTTCGTTCACTGGGGATAATATAACTACAATAGCTTGGACAAAATATAGCCTGCAAATATCATTCCTGTAATGAAAGCGAAAAATGCTTGTGATTTGTGCCTTTTATTAAAATCGCACACATTTGAAACATTTTAGTTCAGGCACATCGCATTTTTTCTCAAGCTAATAAAGTAAAATTTAAAAGTTCTTAAAAGTACGTAAGTATACTTTCTATTTTCTAAAATTATTCAATGCTTTTTCGGTTTTTATCACGTACATTGAAATAACTATAACAAAAAAATTGGTGACTGAGTCACCTACGCGATCTTTAACGTTGTTGTTTTGCGCATGGCCACTCCCGCGTTAAGAAACTGTTTCTTTCAGCTGAAATATCGATCATCAGTCCTGTTAAGGATAACTTTAATTAAATTTCCCATTGTTCCACAATTTTATCTAAGACGGAATTAAGACTTGATTTTTTCAAATGGAGACAAACACTGAACCGCTGTTAACTCCAGGTTGAAAGGCCGAATTCACTTCAATTAAACTTTCCTATTACTCCATTCACCATTTTGTTAATCTTAAATGAAACTAGGAATTTAAATCTCGAATTAGGATCAGAACTGGACGACAGGTTTTATAACATTCAAACTTATTCAACATAGGACTTATTACATAAGACATATTGATTCTGTTTTTGTACTCGTTTAAATTAATAAAACGTACTGAATCACTGAAAATAAAAAAAATATAGACAGAGATTAATAGTTTGCTCAGTACTTCTCGAACTTTTAATATTTGTGATCCAATATTCAATCATAATTTTCATCGCCTCCCTCCATACAATACCGATGTATTAAATTCAATAATACTGTACTTTGATGCTATACCTACAATACGACTATAAATTCTTAAGTGCCGTTGGTGTTTATTAACATCTCGCTCATATTCCGATGGCTTTGGAATGGAACAAAATGACCTTGAGACAAGTGCGTGTTTCAGAAATATTTACTTATTACAGAGATTTGCTTATTAACTCCTTTTCTACCACATACGCTAGCCCACGTGTTAATCGGTGGCATTGGGAGCACGCGCGCGTATCTCTTAATTTTTAACCTGCATTTTAAGGATTAATTATAAACCGCACAAATTATCAAGAAAAATGTTAATTTTTACATATAATTTTATATATGATAAGCCCATGGTGTTGCTGGTAATTATTAAACTTGTTCTTATCTTAGTATTGTTATAAATTAGTTATAAAATACATTGAGCAGTAATATATTTATAAGTGTATTATATCAGTGTAAATGTCTATTGGGGAAATAACAATGGGGAACTTTTATATAAAAGGGAAGGAAAGGGTGAGAAGTATCCTCATGTTGTGTGATAAGAAAGTTAGAGATAATAATTCGGGAATTAGAATTACGACTTTTACCATCAGCAGTCTGAAATAGGTTTAGAAAGATTTTAATTGAATCCAAGTTTTAAAAAAGTAATAAAAATTATAAAACTGAAGGGTTTATTCCTTCATTTATTTATTTATTGAACTTTTTTCTTTATATTTTCCCAACCAATTCAACCCTTAAATTCCATTTAGAATTGACAACAAAAAAAAATTCGAAAAACACATATATTTTTATAAGGGAGTTACTCAAGTATAAGAATGAGTACATTAAACCACAGAAAATAATACGGAAATAGTTTCGAACTTTGTCAAAAATTGGGAGATTTTTTAATATATCATGATATTTCTAAGTAAATGAAAGGGAATTTCAAATTTGTAATTATTTTGATAAAATAATTGAAATGGTAATGAGAGATTTTTATGGATCAGTCTCAAATAAGTAAATGCAATATTTCTTAGAAAAGTACATTCATCACTTTGAGTTCTTTTATTTTTTATACGGACTGCTGAACAACGAAATAACGAAAATATTAATATAATCATATAAAGAATAAAAGTAACATATATAAAGAGAATAGTATAGTTAAGAAAAATAATTTTTTGTGTGTGAATTCGTTTTAAAATTCAACTTGTGGCGACTGAGGAATCCTTTGCTAATCTGGATTATCATAAAAGGAAAATTAACAGACCCATTTTTTACGTTATCCTCCAATAAGTCGGCCTTTAATAAAAAGGTTTTTGAAATCCGTTTTGTTATAAGAAACAATTTAAAGGAAAGGAAGGAATTAAAAATTTAAATTGGAAATTTCTTAATAATTTGAAATTTATTAGAAGAAATTCTTAACAATTTGAATAAATCTATGTATATATACGATGGAAGGTTGAAAAGTAAAGGACTTTGGCAATTGTTCTTTACAAATGTTTGGCAACAGCTCTAGTATCTAGCACTGAAAGTAGGGTGGTTGGCAATCATTCTATAGAACGTCTCACTTTTCTTCCTCGTAATCGTTGGATTGGCTATTCAACAAGGCAGCTCCATTATCGATCTGCACTAAGGAGGGCAATGATTCACTTTTTGTTTGCTGAAGGTGTGAAACCCAAGGAAATTATTCACTGTATGCCAGTGCAGAATGATGATAGTAGTTTTTCACGAATTAAGATATACGAATGGTTAGAGCACTTTAAACAAAGAACGACGAATGGGGTTGGACGACGAAAGTGTTTTTTTTTGGGACGACGAAAGGTTGGACTGTCCTTCCACATCGACCACTGTGGACAATGTGTAAGTCGCTGAGGATATAATGATACAAGGATGACTGGTATCCATAGAATGTATCACATCTTGCGCAAACAAAAGACAAATCACTCCCTCCTTTCCTCCTTGGTGCAGATCGACAATGAATTTGTGCCATGTTGAAACGGTCTGCTACTCTCCAACGGCCACGAAGAGGTATGAGAGACACTTTGCAAAGAAGTGTTTCCGACTACTCCACATTCAGCACTGGATACTAGTACCGTTGCCAAACCTTGTAAAGCAAATATATATATGTAATAATTCCCAGTAATATAATCCTTTTTCATAACTTTTAACTACCAATGGTCCATCCTTCAGGACCAACGTTTTAGTAATAAGTTAATCCGCCGCCTAACGAGAGTCTTTTAAAACTACAACTATCCACCCACTCAGATCATGTGATTTGAGAAGCCTTTAAATACCGAGATTCCTGGGACCACGCGCTCTTTCGCTTCTGTATTTTGTCTGTGTAAACATGTAGCCGGCTGCAGCTCAGTGTGCATTCGTTTTCTTTGTGTTGTCCTTGTCTTGCTTTTATGTGTTCAAGAATAAACAAGTTTCTTCAATCACCTTACTGCCTTATCAATCTCATATAAAGAATCCATTCCAACAACATCGTCATATTACAAAGAAATCATGTCAACGGCCATCGTATAAAGAATTCCATTCAACGGCCCCGTCTATTACACACATATATATATATATATATATATATATATATATATGACATATCCCAGGAACACTGGTAAAATGAGGAGAGCATCATACATAAAATAATTTCATTAGTATTCTTCCAACACATTAAATCCAACCAACCACCCTTTGGCGCGCAAGCGAATGGAATAATAAACAACATAGCAGCAAGGAGTCCCCAGCTATCTTTCCGTTTACGCTCTCTCTGTTACGTCAGCATTCGCTCTACCCTTAAATAGTCTTATATATTTACCCTCAAATCTCTACGTGATAGTAAGGAGTTCGCTCTATGCATTTCTATTTACTATTTACTTAATTTTTAAGCTTAACTTTCTAGACCTGATATATATATATATATATATATATATATATATATATATATATATATATATGATATATATATATATGAATCGTTTCCAAGATCAAAATGAAAACAGAGATGAAAATTTATTTGTTTTCTTTTGTGAAAAAATTATGTTTGAAATTTATTTTGGTTATTTTCCTCTGATCAAATACTCTTTATGGCATATAATCAAAGTGAAACAAATATTTTTTAACTACAGATTTAGAGAGTCATAGCTATCCCGAAGTTAAAGATTAACGGTTTAATTGATTAATACAAGTCTATTTTTTAAAAAATTTTAATAAAATTATAAACATTTTAATTAGGTATACTTTTTCTTATAAGCAGAGAAATGTTTTTATTTTTTTTATGCTATTTTTTAGAGTTCAGTTTTCCATATTTACATACAATAGAAAAGTTAAATTGTCTTAAATATTTACAAAAAAAAAAATAAATAAATAAATAAAAAAATAAAAAAATCATGGCTAATTAACTATTAAAGTAATATTTTGACGAAGAAAGTATAATATAATGAAAAAAATATAACGACAAAATTAAATTCTGAAAAACTCAAGTAGTATTTAGCGAAAATATATACTTACTAAAAAATTAGATTGAAAATCATGATTAAAATTAGTGATTCTTCATAATAGAGAACAATATAATGTAGATTCAAACCCCTTTTTAAAGCTGAACATCGAATGCACCATTTTGTTTTCACTTTAAAAGTACCTTCATCTTATTTAGATTCGAAGAAATCTAAATCTAAGTATTCCGAAAAACGCTAAAAAACAATCGAAAGCAGACGATCCATTTTCACGGTTTGAATAAGCAAATTACTTCGATTTCCAAACCTAGAAGAATCAAAAAGGAAATACTTGTACCTCAAATCAAATTTGCATCAAAAATAAACACATGAAGAACACAAAACATCCTGTCTGTTTCAGTTAAAACCTTATAAAAGATTTGTCGGAGAAAAAAATCAAAATTTTGGAAAGAGTCTGTTATCTATATTTTTGTCTTAATAATATTTGCTCGCCAAAAATAATTTCTTGGTTTATAGTGATTTGCATTTAAATTGAAGAATATAATGTGAAGTATATCGTATATAAATATGCTAAATCTCTTTCTAAGTTGATTTTTTAAATAAGAAGAAAGTTGTTGATTTAGTTAGAGTATGTTTGGTATAATATTTTAGTAAGAGCCTTGCACTAAAAGAGAGAATACTTTTTCTGATCACGTAAACTAGCTAAAACTTTTTACTCATCAATGATATGGAACTTAGACAGCTTCTGAATTTATTAAGAATTCATGAGATTTGAGTCAGAGATATATCAAATATTTAGAACTCAAAAATATGATTAAAAAAACTTATAGTTATACATATCTTATCATCTATCAAGATTGTTAGTAAATGAATTTTTTTTTTTCTGTGAAAATACTTTACATGCCATTTTTTTCTGGTGGAATCTTTATTAAAAATGATAATATTTAGTTATGTTAAATGATTATAATAAAACGGGTTTCTAATGAAATTGTGTTATTAACATTTCATTGAATATGTTTAAGTGGATTCTAGAGCAGAAAATTGTGTAAATTCATCTTTAAATGCACTTAATTAGTATTATTTAAATCTTTGGAAATATAATGCTTATTTAGTTTACTTTATCAATAAAATGTTCGTAAATTTTAAAAACTGTATAAAGAAACATGTTTCGCATACTTTGATTTTGAAAGAAATTTATTTTATTCTCATGGAATGTAAATAAAACCTCGAATTTCAGTTCTGATTCCTTAATTAAATTGAAATAGCATACTCAAAGACAACGCTTGGGTCTAAAATAAAACAATTTATTTTTTCTCTTTTTGAAATCAGTTGACTTACTTAGTACTTATTAATAAATGTATATAACAAATTGTCTGAAATCTAAACGTCATTAAATGGTGTTGAAGAGGGTAAAGACCATGTGAAATTCAATTGCGAATGTAAAATTTTGATTGATATTTTTGTTTTAGTGATAAATATAATCGAAATATTTTTCAGCTACCTAATTTCATTTTTGTGTTAAAGTATGTTTTAAATAAATGGTGCAGTTTATTTACATAGAAAAATTTTTTTACAAAATGTATTTGTCTTTATTCAAAATAATACTTTCGTTAGAAAATCATTATACTTAACATAGTATTAAGAGATTCTTTTTTTATTTTTATAAATTAAAATTCAACAAAAGTCTTAATTATTCGTACAATTTAATCTTATGTAAAGCTTTTACTAAGAAAAAAAAAGACTCTCTTGAGTTCTTATATCTAACATATGATCCCCCGAAATGATTGGCATTTTGGGTTTTAGTAGAGTATTTAAGATATTTCAGTGATAAAAAAGACTATGTCGTTGATACATTTTCTCAAGAATTGGGGAAATTCTATTCTAAGCATACAAAAGCTTTAAATTTTATAACAAATTATCTGACCGTGATATCAAGGAATTTGAATTTAATTCAGGGTTGTCTTTTAAATCTAATATTTTGACAACTGCAACTTAACCATTAAATTTTGCTGATTTAATTAACCAACTCTAGCTAGATTCTGAATTAGCTAGTGTTCCTGTTTATAAATGTTCTACCTCCTGCAGGAGTAAAACCTACAGCTAAGGCAATACAACAACAATATACTAGAAACATATTGTTTAAAAGGATCGTAGAAATTGATATAAGTATAGCAAAAAGCAAATGAGGGCAGCACACTAAATCACTTGTTGAGTTTTCTTTTCCTATATGTG
>BMAO01015072.1:0-19448 GCA_019973975.1 Trichonephila clavata | reverse complement strand
TTTAAATCACAAGTATATGTGTCATACTTTAGTTTCATAAATTTATTGTCTCCTCTCTTCCCCAAATTGAACAATAATAAATATTTTTGATAAAAAAATTGCATTACTCCTTGTGTTAATTAAATAAAATTTTCCTTAAAGATATAATTATTCGATAGAAAATTATTTCCAGTCATAACCGATTCATTTCTTTCAGGATTAAAGTCACTATTGCGTATTTACCATGATAACAAGTCAGATGTTACACATCATATGCGACTACTGTAAGACTCGTTATTTTTTTTAAAAATATTAAATGCTCAGTTAGAAACTTACTCAGTTTTTAACTGGGCATGGAAACTTTAAAGTCTATATGAAATGCTTCAATTTGTCGCCTACTGACCAGTGCTCTTGCTCCAGTGACACAATCCAGGATGTCAAGCATCTGATACTTGCTTGTACTAAATTCTCGATTCCGAAAGACGTACACTCATAAATTGCCTACAAAAGAACAATATAGCGTGAACTCCTCCTCGCACATTTAAAACATTTTAGTTTAGTTTTATTGAATTTTTTCTCAAATTCTCAAACAAAAATAGATAAGTCTTTGAAAGTAGGTTAATTATTCACAAGAATTGGGATTTTTATCGGTACAGTAAAAATAATTATAAAAGGATTGGGGTGACTCTGTCACCCCGAGCGACCATTAACGTTAGTATCGAGTGCGTGCCTGCTCCCAGATTAAAACACTTTGAAGTCTTCTAACTTTAAATATAAAAAATAATACAATTATTCTTCATCGGAATTTTACCTCTTTTTCATTATTTAACATTAATTCTAATTCTGTGAGGCTTAAAAAATTACAGTTGATTTTGCCAAAGAGTTGCAGTCTATGGACTGCAACTCTCAATGTTTTCTACGATCTCAATTGCTGCTGGCAAAAAATAAGCTCTCTTCGCCAATAGTGTGAGGCTTTTACATTTGGTATTTTGTATGATACTTTGTAAGAAGTAAGTAAAGCTTTGTCATACACTGACAACGTTTTTCGTTTTTCATATGATTTTAATTTTAGTTCAAACAGCTCTCGAGGCTTGTTAATGTACTCATAATGAAGCGTTTCCAAAGGTCTTTTAAGTTTATTAGGTTTCATACTGTCTGCTACCAATATATTTTTGAACAAATAACACACACGGGGGCTTTTCTTCTCCATCTACTTTAGTGGTAAATCGAAAATTTAAATATTCTTGAGAATACTTAATTGATTTAATTTTCGGAACTATGCTCGTCTGTGCACTTGTTGATGCTTTATTATCGTTGAATGTTCGCTTAGGACTTAAAAATTTATCCACGTTTTTGTTAATCTACTGCCGTAAATACTTAACTCCGGGTCAGGTTAGAAAATTCTAACCTTGGTCACAGCTAGGTTAGTTTTAACCACGCATGCGCAATATGCGATTTTCCAGTGTTTACAGTTTTGAAGTGTTTATGTTCGGATTTTTCTTTCAACTCTTTTTTTTATGATGAATTTTTTTAAAATTCGCCCAATTTCGCAGCTACGTTATTCAAAGTATTCTACATTATGCAGAAGAGAGAGGATATTAAGAAAAAAAAAAGGAATAATGTATGTGAAGAAATGGACGGTCTCAAAGTCCGTTAAAATTCCATTTCTTACGATATTTCACCATACCTTTGTTTTTCTCCTTTCTTTACAAAAAACGCTGTTTTTTTTTTTTTTCAATTTTTTTTTAATTTCCATAACATTGACGGAATTGTTTTGTCGTTCTTGGATTCATCACTCCGTCAATGTCATTAAATTGCCGTGCTATTTCACTACATGCTTCGTTTTTTTAAACAACTAACCGCATGTTTCTTTAACATGCAAGTGTTCCCTTTCTAAATTGTGTAAAATAAATTTTGAATGTATTCATTTTGAAGAATAAACATTGAAAAAGAAGAATATGCAACTGTTCCGATTGAAGTTTAGTTCAGATCACGAGAAATCAGCCGAAGTCACGGGGTTTACTTCGACCAATGAGAATCTACCAGTAACCCCAGGTTAGGAAACCCGCAGTCAAGTAACCTGAGGTCGAAAAACAGTGGTGAATAGAAGTTCTAATCTGGGGTTAGTTTTAACTTCACTGCCGGTTACTTAACCCCAGGTTTCATTGTTGGGTCAGGTTAGCAGTGAATACCGGCGTAAGTGAATGGGGTTTCTTGGCGATAAATTGGATTTTTCTTCATATGATCCGAGAAACCATAAATGAGATTGATGCAAGCATACAAGTATTAGCAGAAATTTTAGAATGATAAAATAGCGAAGCCTTTTATGATATAACTTAATCGAATAAAAAACTGTATTTCAAAATTAAGGATTTAGATTCAATAAAAGCAAAAAATTTGAGTTTGAGTTCGATTTTCAACATTTATTTCTAAAAATATTGGCATCTATTGGCGCGTTTTTTTAGTTTCCTTTTTGTGCTTGTTGAACTTATTCATTGTTTCTAGGCAGTAGCGCACACGTATAAGATCAGACTGTATTCGCGATCAATAGCCAATTGAAATTGTGATTTAAACAAGACACGACAGTAAATACTCAGCTGTAGCATAATAGATACCTTTACATTTCTGGATGAATGAAATAAATTGAAGCTAAGTTCAACTATAAGTGTGAGCTCTTCATAATTAATTTATATTTCATTGTTCTCTTCAATCTGTCTTTCTATGTTAATTTTCATCTGGTTTTGTGTTGTCAAATAAAAAGTTGTATTTTAAAAAATTAATTATATTTACTGGTTTTTTTTTTTTTTTTTTTTTTTTGCGTGTAGGAAAGATGTACATTCTCTTTTACTTTCGGACAAATTTTCATTTTACATCACATGATCTAACTGACATATTGGCTGTACCTGGGGTTGGTAAACTTTCGAGACACAAGGGCCAATCTGTAAGTGAAACAAAACAATTAAACTGTCAAAAAGCCTCAAAAAAGAACTTTTTTTAGACTCTAGATAGACTCCTTGTGTGCGACAAGTATAACACAAAGCTTACAAACGTACGTTTATACTCAATCAATAGTGGTAGAAAATTTCAAGTAGAGGGATACAAGCACAAATGGGAATCAAAAGGGAAAAGAAACAAAAATGGATGCAAATACAATAAATAACAGAATAAAATACAAGATTGCTCACATGCATAAACGGAGACATTCAGTAATTAAAATTATACAATGGTGAAGGTTTGGAAACATGCGTGATCAATAATAAGATTTTCAAAATACAAATACATACTCACAAATACTTATACACATATACGCACAAACATACACTGCTGTTTGTAAAAAATGCAACACCATGAAGGAATCATCAAAATTAAATTAAATTTAATGCACAAACGACTTGTTTTAGTACAAATAAATGACGAAATTTTCAAAGCAAAAAAAAATCAATATTAAGTGTCCAAAATCAGTATTTGTTGTAATTACCGTATAGCAGCCGTATTTGTCGTATAGCAGTACTGCAATAAGTGCTGCTATACGACGTGGTATGGAGTCAAAGAGATTTTGAATGTCTGCTTGTGGAAGAGAATTCCATATTGCTTGTATGCGCAGCAAAAGTTCGTCTTTTGAAGCTGCAGGACGCGAATCCTTAGCGAAACGCCGACCAACCAAATCCCACACGTGCTCAATAGGCAACAAATCCGGCGAATAAGCAGACCAAGGAAGAAGTTGAATGGGTTGGGTTGAACAGAAGTCTCGAATAGTCAGTCCTTGCAACAAGTGGGCGTGCATTATCCTGCTGAAAGATCGTTACAGGGTGTCTTGAAGGAAGGGAACGACTTAGGGCTGTAGCACATCACGGACGTACCTGTTGCTATTGAGATTACCCTCAATTCGTTGCAAATTGGATAGTCCATGATATGAAATCGCACCCTAAACCATAACTCCGGGTGTTAGGCCCCTATATCGTTCGATAACGCACTTTGGAAGGCAGAGTTCACCGGCATAGCGTTCTAACACAGTACTTCTCAAACTTTCACCATTGGCTACCAAATTTTCAATCATACTTTTTTATCGCACCCCCCTTATACAATAATAATGTATTGAATGCAATAATAATGGACTTGGCGCTAAAGCTACAATACGAACTTAATTATAAACGATACAAATTAACAAGATAAGTATTAAAATTTGTATATGTTACTTTTAAATAATGTACACTGGTGTCCAAAAGTTAAGTATAATTGATAATTATGTGAATAAAGAAGGAACAGTAAATCAGAATGCGGGAAACGTGATATGCGAGTGTAAAATGGTTATAAAATAAAAAAAGCAAATCAAAAGAATGATAATAATTAATTTTATTATCCAAAGTAGAAGTTTGAAAGAAAACTGAGCAAAGCAAGGATTCACACTTTAAAGAAAAAATGAAAGAAAACTTAAATAAAATACTGATGCTGCAGTTTAATAAGGTGTGTGGTCACCTCTCTGACAGCCAGGTACGCTGCGCAGCGATTTATCATACTTGCTATGAGATGATGAATGAGTTGTGGGCTCAAACGATTCCAAGCTTCTTGGAGAGTTCTCTTCAGTTCTGTAACGGAGCTTGGTGGGTGTGAAAGGGCTGCAATTTGTCTCCTGAGCATATCCCATACATGCTCGATAGGATTTAAATCAGGGAAGTTCGCAGGCCACGACATGCGCTGGATGTTTTCCGTTTCAAGGAAGTCATCAATCAGCACCGCTCGGTGATATGGCGCATTATCATTCATGAATATGAAGTCAGGACCGACAGCACCTCGAAACAAGCGAACATAAGGTTCAAGAACTTCGTCTCTGTATCTTTGAGCATCATAGACCCCGTGTCAAAGAAATGGAGTCTGTGCGGCCGTCCATCATGATGCCTGCCCATACCATTACTCCCCTTGATGGAAAATGATGTCTTTCCGTTATGTTCCTTGGTTCAAAACGTATTCCGCGTTCTCTCCATATCGTTACCCGCCGAGAATCACTACTCAGACTAAACCGGGACTCGTCCCTGAACATCACATTGGCCCACTCTCTTACACTCCAATGTTGATGTTTCAAACTCCAGTTCAAACGAGCGCGTTTATACGCAGACGTGAGAGGGAATGCAAGCTGCTGGTCTTCTGGCATACAGGCCAGCATGATTGAGTCTCCTGTAAACAGTTTATCTCGAAATTCGTATTCCTGTGGCGACTGTGAGCGCCAAACCCAGTGCTCTGGCAGTACTGCCCTCTGACTTCGCGCACTTATTACCAGATATCGGTCTTGGCGAGGGGTTGTGATTCTTTGGTCGACCTGATACTGGTTGTCGGGTAACATTCTCCCGTTCTTTGAAACCTCTGCCGCAGTCTTGAGATCACAGACTGGTCCACATTCAGAATTCGAGAAACTTCGATTTGTGATCGTGAGGATTCCAGCATTCCAACGATTCTTCCTTTCGTAAACATGTCCAATTGGCGTCTTTGTGCCATCATTCACCGTGGTTGATGGTTAGCAACGTTCCTTCGCACAGCAGTTGCACGAAACTTGTCTGAACTGCCTATGCTGCGTGAATGGTTTCTCCGCGTTCCGACATGCGCCGGTGTTTCGCGCAGGACGTAGTCGACTGAAAGTTTTGCATAAACCCAATGTTTCTTCTTCACCCAAATAATATCCGCAAGAAATTTGGAATAATTTAACGAATATTTACTCCATGTTTTTCGCATTTTACGATTTATGCTTAACTTTTGGACACCAGTGTATATTTTAACCTCTTCTCTTACAAATTTTTTTGAAACTGAAAAAAATCATCACATTTTTTTTACTTTATTATTAAATACAGTGAAACGAAACGTAACAAAATATGTAGGTGTTAGGTTGAATTTTTAATTTTTTACAGGTGTGAAAGCATTTAGTTTTCATATTAGTTTATTATCCCGAGTTATCTTGGGCAAACGGAAAAAAGTTCAATATTAGTCTTTGTATGATTGTTTTTTGAAACGAGAACAACACAAAGTGATATATGACATTCTGTTCACTGGTATCTGATCTCTTTTCTCCCTGGCTTACCTCTGGAATCTATTTTACGGGAGCACAGAGTACACTGTCTCGTTGGATTTGATTTTTTTTTCAGTTGCAGGAATAACATCTGGAAAATGCCTAGAGGTCAACCTAAATGTCTAATGCTGGGTCTTCCATATGTAGCAGAAAACTCGTCACGATGATTTTCTGACATTAGTTTTTCAATCAGTTTCATTCTAAATTGTTTATTTGATCGTGAACCTCCTGATTTACAGTACAAAATGTTGGAATTCCACAAGGCCAAATCCAATAAATGGAAGAATATCTTCTTATAGTATTTCCCCCCTTTTTTCTGGGTGTAGAATAAGCAGCTAAATGCTGGTTGATTTTATTTACACTACCCATTTGTCATTGTAGTCAACTACACATTTAGGTCTGGACATCGGCTCTCCTCGTTTATTTATCACATCCTGCATTTCGATAGTATGTATGTTTAAATTAGACTAGCATCCTTCTTATCTTTCCATTTCATTACAGTTACTTTCCCTCTCTAATACCCAATAATGTCTCCTCTTTTTAATTTTTTTTTTTTGTCTTTAGATCTCGAGGTAAATCTTTTCTGTTCAATCGGAATGTTCCACACATCAGTCTTCCTTTTGACAAATGTATCAGCCAAACCTGGCGAGTTATAAAAATTGTCCAAACTGCTGATCAAAGCTGAATATTTCCTTTCATTTCCTCCAGACCGAGTAAAACCGTGATAAAACAAATCATACTTACAAATTCTGCTTCGCCCGAATTTTCTCGGGACAATAATTAACTGCAATATATACAAACCTGAAATAACTCGGGATAATCAGACAAGCGGTTAAGCAAATTACTTTTAAGAAATAGGATAATTAATGTGTTATTTTTGAAGTGAAAACTTCTTTAGCGGCGTTGGGCACTTTTTGGTAGGGGAAAATCTTATGGGTTCGCGTCACCGACATGCTCTGACTGGCGCACGCGCCGTATGCAGTTCGCCTTAGACACTTTTTGGATGGGTGAAATCTCGTGCGTTCGCATCACCGACATACTTATAGCAGTATATCTGTAGCTATGCAGCTGACGTGTGTATATCTTATAAGTGAAATTCATTGGATTTAGTGAAAAGTTCAATGTATATATACTGTGCATTGCTCGTTGCGATTTCGAGAATGGGCAATACATATTAATGGTTACCGTTTATATTTCGCCTGGAAAATCTATGAAACAGATACAACAATATTTATTCGAAAATTTGATGATTTATATAAAAGAAGGTTCTGAAATACTCGAAAAATGATTTGGCGAAAAATATGATAATGTACCGATGATTTTAAGTGGAGACTTCAATATTAACTTTGCAGATGATAAAAATCTACCACTAATTGATTTTCTAAATGAAACACTTAATTTAAATATGTCCAATGATCAAAAACTCTGTACTACAAAATATAAAACGACGATCGATGCGGTTTTTACATACACGCGATACTTAGATAAATTTGAATCAAACATTTTCCTTTCTTACTTTAGTTACCATAAGCCTATATTGTACCTTTTTTAGAACAAAATGAAATAATTGAAAGTACAAAATGTCTAAGTATTGTTTAAATTAATGATGACAAAGATGCAAACAATTAAAATAGTGTTAAAAATCAAGTACATTGAAATTTAAGTTAATACAAATAATATCCATAAATAATATGATTGTATATTTTAATTGTTATTTCAATTGAATTGTATTTATATTTTGTCATGATCTTGTACAGCCCGTAATATATTTGAATAATAAAAAACCATATAAACATGCATTTAGTTGTTGCTCGGAGTATCAATAGATGTGAAAACCAGATTCATGTTGGTAATTTTAATTTAAACATCATGAAATTTCAAGTTTTATACTAAAAGTCCTGTTTTCACTTCTATCGGCAGTCTCTATAACTGCCATTTTTTTTTATTTATTTATTTATTTTTTTTTTTTTTACTTTTGCTCATTTTTAAATTGGAGCAGATTGCAAAATGATATTGAAAAAAGATATATTTCCTCCATCATCCATTTCCAAAAGTAGAAATGTCATTAGAAAAATAGTCTATGGTCTATCTTGTTCTCTATCATATTCATCACATCTAGCATTCTCGCGAACCTCTGCGTAAGTCTGGGCAACTTATCGGACGTTCGCGCAAAACATGTAAAAATGCTGTACCCTGCAGAATTCTAGTTAGTCTTGGTCGAGTCTCAATACTTCTATACTACCGAATCTACCTAGAATGTACATTTTATAATTTGCGCTTTAGTTGTAATTCACGGTATTAAGTTATTAACTTGCGATGATGAATCGCACTTTTGGCGAAACCCAGGTTTCCTTCCACTAACCGGTGGTCAGGTTAGTGGTGAATACAGGCGTTAGACGTCTTCCCTGTAAAACTGGTTTTATGGCAAATTTTATGATTTAGCGGTAAAAGAGCATTCCAGTAAACGTAACGATAATAAGTTTAATGATTTCAGTTTAACACAACCAATAAAACTTTTCACTTAACAATATTTACCTTTTTTACTATTTTTATGTCCTTAATTTTTTATTGGAAAATATTTTGCCTTTCTTGGAAACATTTAAGGATATTTATTAAGACATTTTTGTTTTATTTTGTACATTCAGAAGCAAATGGGCAAGTAATGTGGGAAAACAACTACTTGAAAACTTTGGAACAGTAAAACGCGTTTCCTAAAAGAGAGATTTTTGTATAATAATTGATAAATAACCTAAGTAAAATTAGTTTACAACAGTCAAGCTTTTAAATATTTTACTTCATAGCAGCAAATCGCGAATTATATGTCATTAAAAGCACTAGTAATGATATTATTATTCGAGAAATATCAGGTATTCAAAACAAAAAAAGACAATTTAAAATTTTAAATATTTTTATATAAAAACTATAAAAAAAATTATACTACGGTTGGGCCTCTTTTTAACGAAGTCTAGATCCCCAAAAAAAGTTCGTTATATGGAAAATTCGTTAAAGAGAGATTCCTCTTTTAATGTACTTTAGAAACCATATCAGGCAATAAATTCATATATATATATATATTATTTAAAAAAAATAACTATTTACAATTTTATTTTAAATTACTATCTATCTATTTTATAAATCTTACCCATAAAAAAAATCTGCTAGAAAACAAGAAGAAAAAAAAAAACGTATTTTCAGCTTTAAAAAATAATTTTACATTAAAATTAATGGATTTTACTGACATTTTCTAATTTTAAGCCTACAAGAAATTTTAAGCACACATTATTTTTATAACTGATAATTTTAAGCTTACATTACCACATACGTGCTTAAATTTAATTACTGATAAAATCTATTAATTTTACTTGAGTTTCTTATTTGAAAAAATAAAGGCCATTTTATTGCGCTAGGTGAGTTAGGCACCTGGTAAAATCAGTTCAAGGTCATTGATCACCATAAAATATGTTAAAAAAAGAGAATAATTTGAAGTGTGCAGAAATAGTTTTAAAGTAGTGAGAGAAAAAAATCGAATCACAAGAGCAAAAGTTCGTTAAATAGAAAATACACTTCGCTATTTGGAGGTTATTTTACGAAGAAAATATTAAATTGTTCCTCGTTCCAGGAAAAAGTCCGCAAAGTAGAAAAATTCTCCAAATAGAGGTTCGTAAAATGGAGGTCCGATTGTTGTGTTATTTCTTGATTATAATTTTATTTTATTTCAGCATTCAATGAATAATTTGATTTGGTGAAATTATTCAGAGAAAAATTTTCAGTGTTGTTTAATGTGAAATATTCCATAATTTTTTCCTTTGTTATTGAATTAGACAAATTGTTTAATGTATTTCGAGAATGGAAAAATGCAATAGTATAGTAAATACTTAACATGGTTTTGTATTCTGCCTTGAACTAAACGTTCCCCTCAAAAGCGTTCTGTGCATTCATCCCCCTTTTTTTTCTTACTATTTGTCTCTTCAAAAATAACCTCAGATGGTCTGACTCAATTATATTTGGAACACTCTTTCAGAGAACATAAATGTGTAGAGGCGTAGCTTTGTTTTTAGCTAACTTATAATACTCAAGGTCATAAAAAGACGCAATATAAAGATATTCAATCATGCGGAATTTTCATAAGATACAAATACATCAGAAAATAGTATTGTGTTTATACAAAGAAACATAAAAATCAACTCGTTTCTTATTGTAATTGTACGTAGAAAGTAGATGCGTATGTTTTATGAATTTTCTGAACATTTTCTCTATGTTTCAATACATTCTTATATCAATACATTCAGAAGGACTTATAAAGGAATCTATTTCAAATGCATGCAGCTTGATAAATTTATGTATATTCTCTAATATTAATGCGCGATTTTCTGAATCTTATCACGAGAGAAAATTAGTTTTCCCTGCTATTTAACTAATTTTTAAGGCAGTAAAGTGAAACAGCATTGTGTAAATAAATCAAAATTCAATACGTATTATTAAGTGATATATATAATATGTTTATATTGGTAAAATAATGTATTTATACAAGTTTTGCTAACGATTGGAGTTAGTTATAGGTAAAAAAAAAAAACTTGGAAAAAAAACTGAAAAACTAACTTTTGACGTTGTATAAACACATGAACCTATCTCAAAGTTCTTGAATGGAGTAATGTGTGTGGAAGTTTATTGAGTAGGGCAGGGACGTTTCAAATTCTGACATAAGCTATACTAGATACAACTTAGTATGGCATTGTAAACTCCCTTCCCATAAGAAAGAATACAGAAAAAGAAATATATCTGGATACTTCATATGGTTAAAATATAGATGTATTTTAAAAATTAATATTTATCAGCTGATATGTGAGGAGGAGGAGGAAGTTCTAAAATGTACCCATTAATTCTACGAGAAATTATTTAAACTTTTGATTTCAAGTTGAAATAATTTTCAAACTGTTGTTTTAAATAAATTATAGTTTAAAAAAAACTAAAAAACACCCTTTTATACTGAATCGAACTAAAGAGTAAAAAAATAATTCTTAATATAAGAATAAAATGATGAGCGAGAAAATTAATGTCATTGGAGTAAAAGCGTGGGGTGCTCTATAAATATATCAATTGTTATAGTTTCTAACTTCTTTTAATTCCGAAATTGCACCCCACGCTTTTACCACAATGACATTAATTTTCTCGTTCATCATTTTATTCCTATATTAAGAAATTTTTTTACTCTTTAGTTCGATTCAGTATAAAAGCGTGTTTTTTTTTTTAGTTTTTTTTTAAACTATAATTTATTTTTCATTTTTTGGTTCGATCTACAATAAAAGCGTGTTTTTTAGTTTTTTAAACTATCATTTATTCATTGTTGAATTTATCCTTTAGTTTAATATTTGAAGCTGGAATTACGTGGCTGCTGGAATTAGTCTTGCTCTTCAATGGACGGGTCTGAAGGGTATTTATTCTCTCCGTTTACAGGTCCTCACATGAGTCCCGTATAGTTATATTAGATTCTGTCTCTATAGAACAGATCAAACAAATAAAATGTGTGGTAAGAAAAAAAAGTTAGAATTAAAAAAAAATTTAATGTGCCATGTTTTTTAAAAAGGACTAAAAAGTATAAAATTCCAACCTTTTCGTTCTTTTTTTCTTCTTCTTATTTCACATTTTTATGCATTGTCATCCACTTCTGAGATATGGTCCAAATTTCAAATCTCTAGCTCAACGGAAAGTCACACAGTTCAAAATCAATTACAAAATTCCACTCGCACAGACATTAAAGAAAGCCAGTTAAAAAAACATGGCAACATAAAGTACTTTTAAACGTATTGCTATAATGTTAAATCGTATCATCACTTCCAAAAGCATTGCTTTATAAAAATAAAAAAATATTTGGCAGTTAGAGCATAAATTATTTTTTTCACATCAGGCTTTTTTTTATCTTCATTTTCAGAAAAATGTTTATTTTTTTGTTAGAAATTGATAACACACACCCACCCTCCGCTTTCTCACATACAGAACCCTTTTTTTTTTTTTTTATTTTTATAAACCAGAAGTGTATTTTATACTTGCATATAAATAGCTTTAAATTAAAAACAATCACTGTAGGGTTACACCTTTTCTTTTAGTCACCAAATCTAAAAATGGCATTTGGAATTAGTCGCCAAATCTGAAAATGGTGCATGGAATTAGTCGCCAAATTTGAAAATTGTACATGCAATAAGTTGCCAAATCTGGGAGTGGTATAAGGAGAATTGTCGCCAAATCTGATTATTGTGATTCCTGACGATCCTGATGAGGACAATGGAACAAAATTATGAAATTATTGTATTGACATCGGTCCTTGACAAGTGTGTAAAATTTCGAATTAATCTGACCTTTTTAAGTGGGTGAAAATCGAGTTCCAAGATTCCGTTACATGCAAGTGAAACTTATAAAAGCGTGTTAAAAACATATCTGTGACATATTTAATAATGTCAGTATATTTATTTTTATTTATGAAGATAACTGAATTTGACATTCACGGTTTTATAGTTTACTTCAAATGCTAAAACTGTCCAAAACAAATACTCAATAAAAACTACGATGCAGTTATTTTTAATTGTAAAAATGTGACTAAGGTAACTAATTTAAAAAGAATTGCAAAACCTTCAATGTGTTAATCACTTTAGATTAATTTCAGTAAACAATTGAGCTTTTCGTGACGAAATGTGTAACTGATACTCTCAGAAATAACTTGAAATACTTCTCGTTTTCAAGATGAACTCATTTCAAAACGTTTGTGTTACTAATGGTCGAATTATTCAAGTTTCTTGCTTTCTGTTTCCCTTGCCGAAAACAAAATATTTCTCAATGTAAAACTTGAAGAGTGACTTCAACCGTAAAGAACAAAAAGTAATGCTCTATATTTTCAATTTTAAATAATGAAAATGAAACTAGTTTTTTCAAGGAAAGCACAAAAGTCTGCTGACCTTAATACGATCCCATGAGCTGTTGAAGGAAATGAAAGTAACTGAGTGGCAATTTGCTATCGACACAGCATTAATCCTTCAGTAACTGAGTTTGTTTTCAATAGAGGAGTAAATAGTAGTTTTTTAATTTACAAAATGTTTAAGTTATTCTATTGAATTTTTTTTAAAAAATAGAATTAGAGCATAATTTTACATAAAAAATTTAGTTAAGTTAATTGGTACTAAGAATCTGATATGTATAGTTTAATTTTTCCTGAAATAAAGTTAACTGCGTAAAATTAAGCTGTGCCGGATCTATACGCGTCATTATTTCACTAATCCTCTAGGGGAAACTTTGGCGCCAGCATTCGCGTTAATTCACAGCCTCTCAAGAAGAAACCCTGATATTTAAATTAGTTTGACTATATAAAGTCAAAAGGTTTTGTAGATGTAAGATAGAAGGAGCCGGAGAGCTGTTGCGGTGATACGTAGGTGAGAATATTAGAATATTTCACAAACATAGCCGAGTTAAGGAAGGAGTTGCCAAGATATTAAATTATTAGATTGAGGAACTAAGATAGATTGAATTAGATTTAGTTATCGGATCATTAGCGCTTGTTCTATTTGTCTAGTTCACATAGTTGGGTTTACTTAGATTCATTCATTGAGGTTAGATTGCTCGCTTTATATATCACTCTAGGGTTTCCTTTTGTAATTTCACTTGTGATTGATTAAGTGTGTTCGAAGAGAAATAAAATAATAGTTATTATGGAAGTTGCTGGTGATGCCTTGTCTCCCCCCACACCTATAGGTAGGCAAGATTGTGATAGAGGGGTGCCAAATAGGCAACTCCCACAAAGTTAAATAAAAAAAATTAGACATCTCAAGTTTTTCGTAATGAATTCATGACCACGAACTCGAAGTTAGCGTGTCACTGGTTCGAATCTTGGTGCCACTGAACACTCGTCGAGTAGAGGAGCCTGAGCACTTTAACACCGTCGAGTTCAAAGCTTGCCTGTTGGCGTGGTGTGGTAAATTGGAGAGGGAGGTACCAGCTTAAGTATTATCTTCGCCAATTGCCCTTGTGATGCTTTACAGTACATGTTAATAGATGATTCTCGCTGTCACTCTCTCTCTCTCTCTCTCTCGCAATAAATTTAATAACAGAAAAATAAATTTAACAAAAAGTTGGAAATTTAATATATAGGCTATTTATAGTTCTTCCAAGGTTTCTGAGCGCTGTAGTAAAAAAAAAAACCCTAAGAACGCAGCAAAAAAAAAAAAAAAAAAAAAAAGAAGAAGAAGATATGAAAGAATATACAAACCATTCAATTTTTATTTACATATTTTACAAGTGTTCTATATGTGGACTCTTGGTTGGACGGCATACATCAATGTGATAGTCCAGTTTAAAGGTTCACTTATAGAACATCTGCAAAATATGTAAATAAAACTTGAATTGGTTTTTTTATGTTCTTGTTCGCTGTATTCGTCATAGTTTTTTTACTGCAACGCTCCAAAATCTTTGGGGAATTATGAATCACCTTGTATTTTCAAATGAGTTTAAAATGATTACATTAAAACAATGTACGATATCCATCATTCTGGAAATGCGCAAGAGTAAAATGAACAAATTGAACGGTTGTGTAATGTTATCTGAAAAGTAATCGAAAAATATATCTTACTTTGACAGAACAATTCTCTTAAAGGTGACGTAACTTTATGACTAAGAATAAAGATTATAAAATGGAAAATTGAGAAAGTAATAATTTTGATTTTATTTTCAACCTTCTTTGTGTAAATAACAGTTTAAATTTGTGAAATCGTAATATAGTTCAAAATTTAATCATGGTATACAAGAAAAGAGGCAACAATAAGTTTTTTCAACAAAGTAATTTGATTCTTTTTTCAAGATCAGTATAAGTAAAAAAATTTCTGTGTGAGCTATTCTGAATATTCACATTCACAGTTGAACTGTAATGAAGTAGTAAATTGGATCATCCACTACATTAATAAATAACCTTTTATAAGAGTAGATAAAAAAAATTATTATTGATACACGAATGTATTTTATAACAAAATGTAAAAAAAATTTAAACATTTTTTATTTTTTAAAATTTTTTTAATAGCAATGATATGAGGCAAGCCGTGACTCTCGATATTTCCTTTTTTTTCGATCTCTCTCTCTCTCTCTCTAAAAAAGCTTTTCGTGATGCTGTAATAAATTTATTTATTCATAAGGTATAGTTAACAAAAGAAACTACATCTTTACAATAGAATGGAGAAAAATCGCAGTTTGAATAAATTTACATTTATGATGATGGTGAGGCTTTGCATGTGAACGTGATAAAATAGTTAAAGATGACGATGTATTGTAAATTTTACTGCCAATCATGAACAAAAATCTATATGCAGAAAAATATAGAACTTTGTATGAAATTCATAATAAAAACCAAGATTAAGAGTTTAGTCTATGTTTTTATACAAGCCCTAAAGATCATCCTAAAGTTTATAATAAACCGCCATGCAATGAATAAGATGCTATCATTTCGACAAAAGACAGTTGTACAGAGCTAGAACTACATAATACATGTAAATTACAGTTTAACAATTGGAGAAATGAGTATGAACAATTGTATAATTTGCACAATGAGGGTAGGTTCGTCATTAGGTGGACAAAAGTACCCTCTGGCGTAATTTTTTTTAAAAAAATTTAAATATAGCAATAAAATTTTAATAATTTTACTTCGGTGAGTCCTTTCTTTTCAGGCAAAAGTTTTAAAATGAATTTCTTCATAAATTTTCTCACAGCTATGCACAGCAATTTGTTGTTGTTGTGCCACCTGTCTGACGTAGTCAGATCGAGGCCACGAAATTCATCATGGCAACGGGCTAGAGATACGCCTGTCGTTAGCCTAAACTTTGAGCCCATGAAGGTGACAGTACGATTTTGCTCACTATAGATAGCGACAACCATTCAGACCCACAGATTTAACGAGCACGTACTCTGTGTGTACTCGGTGAATATTTGGTGGCATCGGACATCGAACCCAGGACTTCAAGTCTAGCGTCCGATGCTCTAACCACTAGGCTAACACGGCCCAGAAATCTAATTTGCCCATCCAAAAAAAACTAATTCCTGTGGAGATTTTTTGATTTTTAAAGGGTGGAATACACCCTCAAAGAATTTTTTAAAGCATTGAAGTTGGAAATTTTTTTGTATTGTATAAAAATCTGGGAAGGACCAGATAAAGTTTCGGGTTCACATAACGAAAACTTCAAAGCGATTTTGATAAAAATGTACGCATAGCATAAATATTATTTATTAGATACTTTTTTTCCACTGTCACATTTGTTTTTTACAAATAAAAATTCAAACAATACTCCTGTAAAATAAAGGGTCGTAAAATGCACCCAACAGTGAGCTTTGTTTGGTATCATACCTTGTTTTCTATGTAGCTTTACGACTGCCTTTCACCATAACTTTGAATCTTCTTTTTCTCTAGATCTAGTGGCAATCCTTTCATCACAATCTTCGAAAATATAGAGCTTCTTTTTTGAAAAAAATGTTACCGTTTTTAATACAAAATAACAACGTGAGCGTTTGTCTGCTGAAAATGCGACATTTCTATCATTATTGATCATTTAAAAATATTGTCTTTATGCTATATCAAAAACTTTATAATAGCCAAAAGTTAACCAACAAAGTAAGAAAAGGAGTAGTACATAATTCAAAAATATATCTGATTAAAATTCCTGTAATGGAAGGACTTATAGAGATAAGTCATCTTAATAGAGAATTTGCATATTCTTATATCATACTCTGATTATTCTTACCCAACATAATTATAATTTTTCAAAATTGATGGAGACTTTTAGTAAAGCAGGAAGCAAACTGCAAAATGAATATCCATTTCTATTATTTATACTAATGAGAGAAAGGTTGTGTGTGTGTGTGCGTACGATGTAGCTCATGAACGGAAAGATCCAGACGCGTGAAATTCGGCACGCTGAAACTATGGGGGGATGAACACCTCAATGAGATTTGTTCGAAATTTGCTTAGGTATCCAACTGGTAGCGACAACTTTTTTTTTTAAAAAAAAAAATGAGACATGGGGATTTTTTTGTTATTTTTAGATTTGTTTAGTGCATTTTAAGGAAAATGTGCTAAAATTAAGAAGAGAAAAAGAAATTATTATTACTAAAATGGGAAAAAATAGGTAAAAATTGACAAAAATAGCATAAACGTGGACCATTCCGCACCAAAGGTTTATGAACACATTTTCAATTTTTTTCAATCTAATGTGTTGCTATATTATTCAATTTTGAAATGACCTTCAGGATGAGAGATTTTCTTTTTTACAAAAACTAGAGCACTTTATCTCGGTTACTATATGAAAATGCTTAAAAATTATATTCACATAAGGGACTGTAAATTTTGTAATAAAACAGTGGATTGATAAAATCTGAAGGTTAAACAATTCTCTACATTCACTATTATACAGAACTTACAGAAAAAAATTTCAGCTAATTATGTACAAAACTTTTTTAGCAATCACTGATCCCGTATGATTATTTTCAAAAAAATCACATTTCGAGTAAAACGCGTTTTAAAGTATGACATCTTGCTCAAAAGTAATGGCATCTGCTTTTACTAAAACACTTGTAGTTTTTGTTCTAGTGAACGGAAAATGATAAACTTGGTATTTTTATAAAGCTAATAAGATGGCCATAAAATAAATCATAAAAAAAATTTGTCAATTTTTGGCAAAATTCACAGTTTTAGAGTAGTCGGATACGTTAAGATTTTTCAAAAATATAATTTTTGTGCAATTTTCTGTAACTCTGGAGATATAATGTCATCCCGTCTATCAGTGCGATAAGTTATTCTTCCTGTAGTTTTTCAGAAATCATTGCATATTTTCATTATTATTGCATTTATTTATAGTTATATTCATTCATGTATTTTATTTTTTTCTACAGAAAATTCCACTGTTCTTACTATTGTGATATGCAATTATCCATGTATAGGTTACTTAGATGACTATATATGGTTTAATTAGTTTATCAATATTAATAAAATGAAAAGTTTGTAGAGAAGCGGTTTCAGCACAAAGAAAGATATGACAACATGTACGAGAAGCTCCTTACACTGAAGTTATGGGTGATGATAATATGCGACCACCACACACCACCACCACCACACACACACCACCACCACACACCACACAACACACTCGAAAATAAATCTTTAAATAAATCTGCTTTAGAGTTTTTTAAGACTTAAATTATACAGTAATTTTGGTTTATATATCTTTCTGCCGAGGTTTTGAAAGCACGTAAGAGATTCAAAATAATAATTTTAAAAAGTAATAAATTTTAGTAAGGACTGATTTCGTTTGGAGGATGTAAGCTAATTAGCCGATTTTTGGCAAGTTTTAAAAACGGCTTTGAAACATGTAAGGTTACAGTTTTTTTTATTTTTAAAGCCTTCTAACCTAAAAACTCATCGATCCAAACGACTAGAAATTGATATGCTATATGGAATTTACATTTCACATTTTTAGGGAAAAAACAAAGGAGAGGAAGGTAGATTCTATGTAAATTTTTAATTACAGTATCAGAAATTAAGTTTCCGCACATTTTTTCTTCTTAAAAAAGAGGAAGATGCTTTGGAGTACTTTGTCATATAACGTAATTTTTGAAAATATTTGAATTTATTCCTTTGTTCTTTTTAATATATAATTCCGATTCTTTTTTTTCTTTTTTTTTTGAAGGAATCATGACAAGAAAAGTGTTTGTTCAAAATTCACTGAAAATTATTTATAAGATTATATTGAAGAATGAATCATCATTTAAAAATTATTTTACATTTTTTGGATATACGTATTATTTTGCACTTACTAAAATGTAAGCCTTCACAAAAAAAAAAAAAAAAAAAAAAAAAAAATGGTAACATAGATTGGGTTCGAGGATTTTACCAATCAGTCGCAAAGAGCAAGACAGTTCTTCAGGAGCAGTAGAAATCTATTGTCGAAAAACAATGATTGAAATACAACAGAGATATTCGCAGAATAAATCTAAGAAGCCTTTACACCTATGGCATTCAAACTATGGCGCCTATTACACCTATGGCGGTGTTTAAAATACAAGTATATTAAAGATTATTCACAGGCACTCGCTCGTCCTACTCAACAACCGGATGCTTCACGGCCAAAACAAAAGATCAACTAATCGCTAGTCAAAACAATACTAACTCAGTTTCGGCGAGCGACTCCTTATTTATAGTTTGCACGGATTTTTCTCAAAAAATTCGCTTGCGTCTACGTCATGGATCGTGATATAAGTAGATTTCACCCGCAATTTCCAGAATAATCCATATAGTCGCGAACTCGCCAACATGGTCGCTAAAAATGATGCCAACTTGGCTCTAGCGTCAAGTTTCCATTGAATCGCCATTAAAATGCAAGGAACGGTGTTGCTTGCG
>BMAO01015071.1:0-34063 GCA_019973975.1 Trichonephila clavata | reverse complement strand
GTTACGTATTGCTGTATCTAACATTTATGTGTGCCTTATACGTTTTTAGTAGTAATGGAGAATATGGTACCACCCAACGATTATCAACATCACCAGTATTGTTGAGTACTTTAGTTTAATGGATTTTCCACCATTTTCGGTAGATCGTCGTCGATAGAGTGGATATCCATCATTGCCTGTATAGTTTCAGTGTTCCTAGAATACCGCTTTGTGCGCTTCATCTGACATGCATGGTGATTTATTTCAGTGAGCCAATGACCATGAATCATATTTTTGGCATTATCGCAAGTCTTTATCACCTCAATGTCTGGTATTTCTGCAGAGATGATTTCATCAATTCGTTTGTGTTTATTTTTCCATCATCATTATTAAATATGCGCATGGTAAACCCTTGTTTGTCTTTCAATGGAATACATCCAACATCAGTATCCCTAAATACATGGTGTTTGACAAATTTATTAAAGATTTTAATTTGTTTAAATACACGCAGAAAATATCATGACATTCGATGTTGATTGTCCAGTTAATAAAGCTCCTTATTTCATCCATGCTCGGTTGCATTTAAATATGATAAAAATCCGACGACCATATGCATCGAACATACGTCATTGCATCTTGTGTTGCTCAAATGTGGATGGTATTACACCATTTCAATTCACTGAGATTGCCATCATTTACAACTGCATCACGTAAATGGATGTACTCTTCTAGAATGCAATTGACGATTTATCGTATGTAGAGTGGTCTTTACTTTCTATTTTTGCATACATGCTTCAACAATGTATTGATGAAATAATCAAGGCATTTCAATATATGATTATCAGCATTCTCAATGAATCATCATTCGAAATGCATAATAATTCATAGTACTGGACCTTTTGCTAATGTCCCCATTAGTTGTAGGATTTCATATTAATATAAATGATATCCATCCTCTCCTGCCAAAATGAATGGGATATTGTAATGCATCATATGAACGATGAGTTTCTGATACTGCTGAAGTCACCATTTCTAATGATGAAGAATTATAATTTATAATTAAATTTTCAACCATACAATTGCCACTTCATCGATCTTTGGTGCGTTGAATTGTCTTCCGCGTTGCCGCGGGTGTTTTATCTGCCTTTATTATTACTTTAATCGTCAGGTGGCATTTGTTCAATGGCTGTTTTAAATAATTTACACTCCATTATGTTGTTCAACAAATTTTGTAATACAGCGACAATCTCTCGTTTATTACTTATATTCAGTTGACATCGTCTGTTGATTTGTTCGTCAGTGTTTCCAACAAATATATTCGAAGATATTCTAGATCAGCCTTTGACAAGGGGTAGTAATGGACCTGCATGGTGATAAATTGTCCTGTACTTTAAATGTTGGCATATAATTCTTACTCTAACGATATTCGTTGCTCGAACGATGTCATTTGAAGCATGTATTGTACTTGCGTATATTTTCAAAAATTTTGATTGACTTGTTTTACCTGATCTTCTAAAGATAATAATGGTTCCGGTGGTGAACCTGTCTGGTAACTTTACTTTTCCACCAACACAGCACATACCTGGTGTTTCATTTATAAATTTTTGAGCACCACAATAAGTACACTTTTTATCCATTTTCCAATAATTACACTTGGATGAATACTGGTATTGTGAAGGGGATTGTAATTGAAACCACATAAATTCAAACTGGTATGTATCGTTCGTCTTGTTCGTTCCTGCGAATTCGATTCCGCCGTCTTGCTTGCTCTGTTCACTCGTTTCAAGTGATCGAGCAAGAGCAGGTGAATTGATTTTCTGCTCAATTTTGTTTCTGCTCACTTGTTTCTCAAGTTCGTTCTTCTTCCTTTGCTTGATTTATAGATCGACCAACGGTTTTCTCGCTTGGTATATAATTGTGGGGTTAAATAAACGTATTTCAATTATTTTCTTCAGCTGGAAATATCAATATTTTTATTTATTCATATATTAATAATTTATTCTTTATTGATTATTAAGGAAGTTTTTGACTGCAATTGTATTTATTACACTTGTTGGCAAAAATCAAACGTAAACGTATTGTTGTTTTTGTAAACACAAAACAACATTTGCAACGGCAATTTATGTATTTAAAATATTCTAAATCTATTAAAGATTTTAATTTTGTTTAAATACGTGCAGAAATATCATGACGATCTGATGAAAATTATATCGCGAGAATGTGTTTTAAACACAAAACAACATTAAAGGAAACACAATTTATGTATTTAAAATATATTTAAATCTATTAAAGATTTTAATTTTGTTTAAATACATCGCGCATAAATATAATGACGATCCGATAAAGAATTTTATCGCGAGAAGAATATCATCAAGAAATCAATGATATTGTGCTTGTAAATATGTAAATGTTATTTGATATTTTGACATTTAATTGAGCACCTAACCCCAACTCTGATTTTAAAACATTACGAAAATCTTTCGGGATATACCTAATAATTTCCCAAATTTTCACGGCGATTGATATATGGTTTTGAGTCTATCGAGTACAGACACACAGACACACATTCATCTATATATATATATAGATTATCTGTCAAAGGTGTGTGGGATTATTTTAAGTCATTTGACATACTTCTATCTCATAAATTATATATTATGTCATTGAAAGCGATTACGAATTATAGATTTAGAAGTATCAAAATCTCAAAATCGACAACCTAAGATTTTCAGCGCACCACTTTGTCTTAATTTCTAGTATTGCTTAATTAGCACCCACCGTTCACATCATATAATTTGTCACACACACGATTGTTTGTATACTAGTATTAATTAAATACCCATACTTTGTTAACGGGGATGGGGGACTACTTCAACATATAGATATAAGGATGTGAGTTTGCCTGCAATGGACCGCACTTATTTAATTTCTTTGTTGCTTGTTTAACATGTATTGTGTGAATCTGGTTTTGGCTTACACTGATTCATTTTCAAATATGGCCACTTAAGCTCATTCCTCGCTAGTTACTAGACGCAGTACTATCTATATAAATGTACTTAACCATCTCGCTGTGTAGTACAACGTCCGATACGTGTACTTTTCCCGTGGAAATCACGGAATGCGCAACGAGAGGGTTAATGATTTAATTAACTGTAAGCTGCATATGTCTGTGTCCTAGCATTACCCAAGGGTTTTAGCACAAGATGCCATTCATCGTCCAATATTGTGAAAAAATCAAAGAGCATCCCCCTCCCAATTTTGCTTAATATCACAATTAATTACGGAACTCAACTTTGAACTAACTGATAAACTATCAGAACCCGAAGTAAGCTTTCCCGAGAATTTATTAAACTTTACACTAACAACGATGACTTATATCGCCACCTCACTCGAAGAGATGAGATTCAAAATAGACAAGGTCATACAACTTATCACAAGACCAAGATGTCAGTGACTGTATTTCTCATAGCCATGCCCTGCAACTTGGAAAACCTCAATTTTCGACCTAAGAACTCTCGGGTACATGACTCTGTGCGAAGGATTATAACGGGAAGGGTGTAACTTAGTGTTATACCTATGACGGTTTCCACCACATGGTCAAAAATTGCCATTTAGCACCTAGATAACTCAAATGAGGTGAATCACATCAAACAGCGACTAGATACCTTTTGAACCAACTGCAACATAGGTCACATGACCAACTACGGAAAATGTCCTACTTATTCTAAGACCAATAAGAGAAATCAACTAGGCCGCAACACATAACTTCCATCTATAACAGTATATAATGTGCGTCCCAGCACATCCTACGCCCACAAGCTCTTACCAACCAAACAGACAATAGCATCAATTCTCACCACCAGATGCCCCCTTGAGATACTAAACGTCCTGCAGCTCCTCCACAGAGGGAGGCCACTAAAAACTTCTTCCCTCCCATAAACCTAAAATTAATAATTCGGACAAGCTACGCAAATCCTTCATACTGCTATTAATGCTCTCCAACTTTTAGCTCACTAGCTAGATTTACAAAACTGGCAACCCACTATTAAACATAAAAGTTTATCTACAGCTTCTCTTAACCCTCGCAAACCCCCTTAGGGTTCGATTTTCGTAAAACTTTTTTCTGTAGAGTATCTTTACTTCATGAAAAGAACCTGTCTATCAGATTTCAAGAGTGTAGGTCTTGTAGTTTAAAAACGGTAATATATTTCAAAACGTCCCCAACCCCTGTTTTCAAGGATTTTCGCAAGAAAAGTTTTTAGTAGATATCTGCTACGAAAAGAAGTTCAAATTTGTAAGTCTAATATAGTTTCTGATATATCGTAATGAGTGAGTCGATTTTCTCTTTTATAGATAGATAATAGAGAAGTCTCAACCTCTGTGCTGGAAAAATTTCCCAAAAAACGCAAATGAAAACATACACCTAACAGATTACTCTAACATCATGACACACTTAAAGTCAAAATCACTAACTTCAACGATACAGTAGGTTCAGCACGTAGACTCGCCTCCTGACAATCAAAACACAGAACTACACTTACAGTCCTATTCACGTTAGAAATCATACTAAACCTAAAAATAGCACTACAAAAGAGTATCAAAACGCTCTAAATCCGGCTCTTAAATCTGTATGTATTAGATGATAGATTAGAGGCCTTAATTTAAAAAAAGACCTAAAAAACATGCTCAAAATAATTAGAATGCCAAACCCATAGTAATCAACACAACACCCTCTGGACCAGTGGCGTAACTAAAAACATTTGGGCCCCCCTGCAAAGTCAAGTTTTTAACTCTGCTGGATTTGCCAAAGGTATACTTGCAGCAGTCAGACTTTGGCCCTCCGCGGTGTGAGGGTTGTGGGGGTGTACGTTACGCCATTACTCTGGACAATACAAAAACTCATACGTACTAAAGGCTGAGACATACCATCCCTAAACTGTGCAACCAGTACAGCAACGACGGATCCTCAAAAGTTAATTCTTGCCAGCAATGTTTCATGATACTTAAGGAAACAAATAAAGACCCAACAATGACCAGTAATACTGCCAATGATGTGAACAACACAGATCGGTCTTCACCGGGATATCAATATTGGTTACACGCGCTACCCTTGACGAAATTATCACTTGCATTAAACACACAAATATATATAACACATTCCCAGGCTAAGATTAAATCACAAACAAAATAATTAAAAATCTTTCGTTCAATGCTATCCTCTAATCCTAATTTATCTTATTAACAAAATTTTAATTTTTTGCTATTTTCCTAATAATTGGAAAAGTGCAATTATATACTTTTCCAATTAAAAGACCAGGGAAAATGCACTCCAACCCTATAGCTTTATCGTCCACTTCATCTCCTTCCCGCTTTTGGTAAAATTATAGAACATATATAATCCTACATAGACTTAAAACATTTATTGATGAGATACTAATTTTATTAATTGAGACCAGTATGGATTTATCGGATTCCTCTCCTCTATATTCTAGCTCTCACCGAATCTATTACTGCTGGATTTCAGAGGGACAGATCCACTGTCGCTGTCTTTTTGGGTATTCAAAAAGCATTTGATAGTTTGGATAGATAATGTATTAATTTATAACCACCACACAAGTTCTCCTCAATTACATTATTAATTCCTATCTCGATAATAAGACTTATCAAGTTGTATAAAATTAAGAACATCCCAACAATTTCCACATTAAGGTAGGTTTGCTTAAAATGATCTTTACAAACTGTGATTTAATATTTACAACGCCATTTTTCACAATAATAAAATAATACCTGATGTGTAGTGCTATCGCAGGAACATACAAAAATCACGCCACAATCACCGTAACACTAACAGTCCCCTACATTTACTAGAAAACTACTTCAACAGCAGGGAAGTAAAAATTAACATGGAGAAAACAATAGCCGTTTTATTCACAAGAAAAACTCAAGTAATTGATTCAACCTTTTACTACTCTAAAATTCCGTGGTATCGGATCACAAAAGATCTTGGCGTAATTTAGATAAACCATTAATTTAGAAACACCACATTTTACACGCGCGAGAGGATCGCACTTTTTGACTTCAATATCCCTTAATCTTTCGGAATTCTACTGTGAACCTAAACACAACAAAGGATTTCTCTACAGTGCTGTTTTGCGGCCCATCTAGCTCTTATGTAATGTCTTGTGGGGATACTTGTTAATTATATAATTAAACTGCTGAGCAACGTTCATAACTCTACTATTAGAATAAGAGCTAAGAGATGTACGAGAAATAAAGATAATTATAATACACTTAACTTTAATACTTTTGCTACAGCATATACGCCAATTCAATTAGCACTGTTGACTGATGCCCACAAAATTCAGATTGACACAAAGGGTTATATTACATCTATCATTATCCATATTTTCAATCACTATGTCGACAGTACGATTTGAATTGCCCCACTTTCTAATCTTGAGGTAGAATACTCAGCAGTCAGCACTACACCCTCTTCCCTTCCATCAACATCGCAAGAGGATTTGCGACTCGATGGCTATTTAGAATACCTTCTGCACAGGCATTAAACACAACAAACGTATGCCTTCCCGATTCGAGCCTAGTTCGACGGCACTGCAGTCAGCAATACTAATCACAAACCGCACGGTGGAATCAATACTTTTAAAACCCATGTTTAAAATATTGCAATAATATTTTTAATAATTTTCCAAATACTGAAAATTATATGATCAATATAAATATCTGCATCCCCATGACATTATTAAAGACTGAAGAGAACCTTCGACTCATATAATCAACCCTGACGCCAGTTTGACAGCATGAGCGAAATTTCCTCATAAAACTATTTTTATCCGTACTGAAGCACGGTCGAGCGTGATGTAAAGGGGAGGAACAAAACGCACCATTTTCTATTTTCTTTTTATCATGCGATTTTCACTTTCAATGCCATACCCATAGAGGCACCGTTTTCCTATTCAACCAAACTTTACAGTCAGACAACCGTAATCAGCCAATTCACACTCACCGCGATCTCTATCAGATTTCATCGTACCGTCTTCACCCTAACCACCACTGCTGTAATTCTTCCAACGAATCATAAGGTTTTCTCATCAAAACAGGAAAACCCGCAAGAACAGATGTTTCATTACGAGACTTACACTCCACATCCACATACCCGAACGGTCCCGTCAGTACACATCGCTTATCGTCTAATGGCTTAAACTTCAAAAGTAGTGGCGAAATCACCGATTGAAAATGATCAATGTTAATAAGAACATATGCGCAAAATACGTATAATGGTAAATAGCAGTTTATATATCACGATATAAATTCGATCCATCTGAATAGTCACAAACCACATAAAATATTAAGAATATGATTAAATGTAACTTATTTAGGACATGCGTCATTATATCTCAAAGGACGGCTGTGAGGTCACAAACTGTCAGAGCTGAAACCATCCGACAGACATTTCGCCTCAAAATAAGGTCTGAAAGCAGTTCAGCAGTCAACCGCAACCCGAGGCCACGTAGCGATGCGGTGACTCGTGGCTGCGTCGCGATCGAAACCCAGCACAACGATCCGCTGCCGTGTAGGGCGCGACCATCGCTAAATCTGTCAAGTCAGCCTTTGCGTGGGGTGATAGGTGCTGAAAGCCGTCTCAGTCAGTCCTCACTTGATCGTGGTTCGAAATTACGTGTCCGCCGCCAAAAGTTTCAGCTGAATGCGCGACGTAATGACACCCAATCTTGACATCTTTTTACTGGTGTGTCTAACACCCGTTAGGGTATTTATCATGACGTCTCTTCTGATTATCTTTATTCACCTTGAATTCGAAACCACGGTAGTAATTGCGTTATTTTTGACGATTTCAACGTTTCGCACAACTCCAGAACCGTTTCACACAACTCTCCCCGTGATCTTCAATCAGGAAGTTTGACTTATTAGACTTCACACATTACTACTCCCAACCCCACTATAGATGGGGTATTGCGGCCGCTCAGTGGTCAGTACAACTTGTATGTGTGTGTGCTGCGCTGCTTATGCTTTGACGCCAGGGTGCCGAACTGAGGCCCGGAGGGTGCGAAGGTCTGAATAACCAAACTTAACCAGATTTTCACAAATTCTGATCAACAGCGCAAAGGAGCCTGTAGCGGTAACCTTCGGCCCGAAACAGCGCCGAATTGGTTTGTGTATGCGCGTGACGTCATGAGTTCGTTTGTACCACTGAAGACCACGTAGAGTTGCGATGCACGTTAAATCTGTCGAGAGCTCAACAACCTCCTTGCGGCGTGAATTTAGGACAGCGTTCATACCTGTCGTCTCACGACCGTGGTTCAAAATTATGAGGTCCGTCACCAAAATCCTTGGAGTAGCTTAATAATCACTCACCCAACTCCACTACTACAATATACTTATCAGAGATTAACCACCCACACCAGGAAATATTCTTCGACCCAATCCAGTTGTTTTAAATTACACCCATCCAAACCGTACTTTGTAGTAACTTTCATGGCACCCAATTTCTGAAACTGTAATGCCCATCTACCTGCCACTGCCGTCAAAAAGCACAGAATTAAAATCTGTGCTCGCAAACAGTATCTTGGCACAAGCGCGCATGCGCTGTGGCCCGAGAGATCTAATTTAAGTCAGGTATATCAATGCACTTCGCACTTTTAAGACAGAATGTCAGACTCTAAGAAATAATGATGTACACCTGCCTGATGTGTTGTGGTTTACAGATCCACATAGCTCCTTAATGATGACCGATTAAATCAAGCTTGGTGTTTCGGTGAGTCTGCATTATCCTTTAATTTCTCTTTCGCTCTCTTGGCATTACATTCACTTCTCGTTAAATAGTGTCTGAAAGTTACCCAAATGCAATCCGATTTTGCTATTGAAATCTAAATACTGTGTTAATACCCTGTTTTCTTCACTAGAAACGAATTCGAGCAAGTCTAACTCCCCACGTGTTCTTTCGACTCGACTTTTTGCATTTTCATGTAGAACCGGAGTCATTTCTGTGATTTCATTTTTATCGGATGTGCTATGCTCTTGCTTTATTTGATACTACCGATGCATTTCATTTAATTCTTTATTTCATGTGTATATTATGCTTATTTACGTTTGTATTGCATATCTTTCCCCATTTTAGTTGATTTATTTCTATTTTTTTAAATATTTATGTATATTTAAATTGTTTACGCGAAAATTGCGAGATGAATATTTTTATTGGTCTCATTTATTAATTCATTAAGCGATGAAATTTCATTCACGCTAATCCAACCTTTGCGAAAAATGGGGTAGCGAAACTGAGTGTTATCTTGAGCACCGTGTGCTCTAGCATAATTGTTAAAATCCTTAATGTCTGGTGAAAATAAAGCAGGAAGTGGGAAATCTTGGCTTATTTGGATTGAAAATAATACAGGTTCTAAGATTAAATAAACGATTTTTCCATTGAAGTCGTTTACAAATTTCCTGCGTACATACGGGAAATCGAATACGGGGATTACGAAAATGCTGTAGTTTACTTCAAAAATGTCAAATTTATGATTCAGTGTTAATATTGGTAATAATTAAGAAATTAATCTAAATACGAATATTTAACATATTAATGTAGATTTAACATTGGCTCAGGCAAAATGGCGTAAAACCGAAAAAATTAAATATCTGACGAACACGTAACAATGTTCGAGAAATCTTACTTGTATCGTCCTGGGCCAACACGCACCATCTGAATCGCGTGTCGATTGGCCTGATATTTTATTTCGATATTTTGTTAGATTAATACGGATTGAGAACTTTTCGCGTGCCCAGATCTCAAATTTTAGGAGAAAATGGCAATATAGTCTAATTTTTAAAAAATAATTACAAAATATGAATTTCCACCAAGAGTTCATTCCTAATTATGAAGCACTTAAACTAATTCTGAATAATTATCAATGATTGAAACGGATTTAACGTTAGCACTGGGATACGTGTTATCCCAGTCTCTTGTCTAAATATAAGTATAACATTGGCACTGGCTTCCAAGTTGGGATCGGGCAAGATGGCGTAAAACCTTAAACATCTGCTGAAAATGTAGCAAGATCCGAGAAATCTTGGCTTTGTTCAACTGAAAGTTACTGGTACTACCTAATGCATATGTCAACGGGGGCTGAATGCCTAAACTTTGGCAGATTGAATCGGATCAATAATCTCCCTCGTGGCCATGTAAATCATTATGAAGAAATGGTGTACCAACATCTAAATCCAAATAATGGAAAATTATGAATCTGCTTTAATAGTTCATCCCAAACAATGAAGAAATTAACCTAAATGCCAATATTTAACGATTGAGGTAGATTTAGCATTAGCTCCGGCTCCGACGTGGTGATCGAGCAAGATGGCGAAAAAGCGCTATTCTTCAATATTGTGTGAAACGTAATACTCAAAATCTTGACTTATTTCGTCCAAAAATGCATGTACCCTCTTAATCATGTGTCAATTGGCACGATTGGCCTATATTTTGATGGATTAGAGCGGATTACGAATTTCCCGCATGGCCACGCGGAGAACAAAATTTGGAAATGGTAAAATAGCTTCTAAGTTTTAATAATTACAGAATATGAATGTACACGAAACGTTTATTACAAAACCAGGAATATATATACATATATTATATTACAGTGACCTCGAGTGTTCGTACACTTGCATTTTCCTATCAAATTTAATGTTTTCGACTGATAAAAATCAATATATTGTAATTTTTTTGATATCTACAACTTGTTCTTAATGGAATGACATAATGAATTTTTTAAAAATAGAATAACTATTATTTTTAAAAACTAGTCAAAGTTACTGAAATTACGCCACAAGTCTTTGTACACTTAACAAAAATCTCAACATACTTTTAAGTATTGTATTTTTTCTTAATTTAGTACTCAGTAGGATATCTTTTTAGTGTCCACAACAACTTTTAAATGTCTTGGTATAGATTTAATCGGTTTTTCCTAATTTCTGCATAGTTTTCTCCATTCTTCTGTGATTATATGTCACTTCACATTATGTTTATGTGTTATGTTTTTCTTTTTTTTTAAATCAAATTCTCATCAGATGTTATACTGGGCTAACTAAACTGATTGAGAATGTATTTTCAGAATTTTGGACAGTTATATAGACACCAGCGGCGTACATTGAGAGCAGTGCGCTTGGCATCATTATCGTGTTAAAAAATGAAGTAGTCTCCAATATCCAAATTTTGGATGGATAATCTAAAATTTGTCTTTAAAATATTTAAACAGAGCTCATGATTCTCAATATCAAAAAATATCAAATTATCTAATCCCGCGCAAGAACTCCTCCCCCTTTATACTTCAGTATGTAGGTAGAAGAGTTCTTGTTTCACGTAAATTCATCGGATTAAATATCTCATTTTTTTCATTTACAAACTAATATATGCCCATCAGAACCAAAGATGTTGAAATTTCTGTCATCCCAATCAATTTGCTGTCAATTTTGAATTTTCTGAAACGTAATCCTAAAAAACTAGTTGGATCAATCAACCATATAGACGGAAGTGTTCTTGCGTGGGGGTGTAAATCGGTTTCAAAATTAAGTAATTTGGTATTTTTTTATGTTATTGTGAATCATCAGCTCTATTTAAATATTTTAAAGAGAAATTTTAGATTATCCGCCCAAAATTTGGATATTGGAGATGACTTCCTTTTTTAACAGGATAATGACGCCAAGCACACTGCTCTCATTGTACACTGCTGGTGTCTCTATAACTGTCCCAAAATTCTGAAAGGCCTTCTCAGTTGGTTTATTTAGCCCAGTAAAGCATATTTGGTGAGAATTTTTTTTAAAAAAGAAAAGGACATATATACACAATGTGAAGTAAAAACAATAGTCACAGAAGCATGGAGAAACATCGATGCAGAAATTAGAAAAACTGATTAAATCTATACTAAAATTTTTAATTGCTGTGGACTCTAAAAATATCCTAAGTACTAACGTAAGAAAGAAATGCAATATTTATAGCTATGTTGATATTTTTGTTAAGTGTACAAAGACTTTTGTGGCGTAATTTTTTAGTAACTTTTTGATTATTCTTCTATCTTTTCTTTAAAAAATAGAATATCTATGTCATTCCATTTAGAACAAGTTTCAGATATCAAAAATTCCAATATATTGATTTTCATTAGTCGAAAACATTAACTTTCATAGGAAATTGCATGTGTACGAACACTTTTGAGGTCCACTGTATATACAGGTATAGGACAAAATAATAGGAACACTCATTTAAAAATGAGTCGTATTTCAACCGCCCAATAAACAGCTGCCACGTGTCGCAACAGTGTGCCACCTAGTGGTGACGAAAAGGAAGGTATCAGTCAAGTATTTTACAGTGTGAAAGTTGCTTGAGAAAATTCTGTTCCCAGCTAAGCGGGATTATGTGCGACCTCTCTGACGTGAAAAGAGGTATGGTAATTGGAGCTCGCCTCGCTGGAGCCTCCGTGCCCAGAACAGCCAACCTTGTGGGTGTTTCAAGGACCACTGTGTCAAGGGTTATGACAGCCTACACAAACCTGGTAAGGTGTCTTCTGCGAAGCACAACAGTGGGCGAAAGTTGAAGGACCGTGATAGACGGGTGTTGAAGAGGATAGTCGCCCGAAATGGCAAGACTACACTGCCGCAGATAACGTCAGAGATGAACACCCACCTTCTGAACCCCATATCCATGAAAACTATTCAACTTTAGTTGCATGCTTCGAACATCCACGGTAGAGTAGCTATTCGAAAATCGTTAGTTTCAGGGCGGAATGCTGCAAAGAGATTAGTCGTGCCGAGACCACCTAAACTGGGCGCAACTGCAATGGGAACAAGTCATCTGGTCTGACGAATCCTCATTTACATTATTCCAGACCACCGGATGTGTGTTCGTCTTGCGAACACAGACAGAATCATTTCATGTTGATTGCCTGGTTCCAACTGTGAAACATGGAGGGGGTTCTGTGATGGTTTGGGCAGCAATATCTTTCCGTGGGTTGGGGCCTCTCGTTGTCTTGAGGGGGATGATCACAGGCGACCATTATCGAAGCATTCTCGCAGATCATCTTCACCCTATGCTTCACTCTTTCCAGGAGAACGTCCTGTGTTCCAAGACAACAACGCCACTGTTCACACGTCACGCTGTGTTCAGACTTGGTTACATGAGCATGATGAAGTGGAACATCTAACCTGGTGTCCTCAGTCCCCTGATCTCAATATCATTGAGCCTTTGTGGGGTTATTTAGAGAACAAAGTCCGTGCTCGGTTTCCACCTCCTCGCACACTATTTGAACTCGAGACTATCCTGCACGAAGAACGGGTGCAAATTCCTATGAATTTTGTTCAAGACCTTTATGTTTCAATCCCACGTCGAATACAAGCAGTCATTCAGGCCAAAGGTGGCCCAACACCTTACTAATAAAAATTTTTCACTTTTTCACAGGTGTTCCTATTATTTTATCCTATACCTGTATATATATATATTGATTCTTAATAATTCTTTTCCTATATATTGGGAATTAAATGTATATATATGCAAAATAATGTTAAAGAGTGTAAGACAGTGCTTTTCAAACTTTCAATATTTGCGACCCAATATTCAATCACAATTTTCATCGCGTACCTCCCTCCAAACAAAAACAATGTAATAAATGTACTCAAAGTATTTTTAACAAAAAGGAAAATATCATTTTTAACTGTCGTATAAATTTAATTGTAACTGAATAAAATGATTTCATAAAAGACGGGGGAAAATTGCCATTGATACAATAACAAAATTCTACTTTTTATACATTATGTTTAGGTAAACAGAATATATTTTCCCCTAAAATGCGTATTTTCATTCCATAATAGTGTCGCAAAAACTGATGCATCTCCATAGTCATCATCGTCACTGTTGTCATTATCAATATTATTATCGTAATCTTGAGTTTTGTTTTGGTTTTCTAGTAGTATTGGTTCTGAAGCAAAAAAATTAGGTTATCGTAGTCTAAATAATTTACTCTTTCGATTTATCACATTATAAATAATACTTTACTTTTTGTAATCGGCAACTGATGATGGAAGCTGCTCCCCAGCAAACCAAACGAAATCATGTTTATCATGATTGATGATCCACCCGGAAGCTAACGGCGATAAAGATGGATGTTTTAAATGAGCATTTCTCCATGCTAATATAATTCAGCTTTGCATGGTGGTAAGTTCAATGAATTGAAACTTGGACATTTCTTTTCGAAATTATCATCGGATTTTTTCAATTGATACGTTTTGGAAAATAGAAGGGAACATCATTAAGATTTGAAGAGTTAGGCATGTGACCCCTACATGTGACATAAAATTTTTTCCAATGTGGCAAATGTGCGTTCAAGTTTATCTTCATCGTCAGTTATAATCTCTTGACATGCTAACTGATACCCGACAGATTTTTCGAGCAGCTTTGAAAGGCCTTGGTTTACCTTTCCGAAAAAATGCTGGGGTGTAATCGCACCCTATTGCGTGGAAACATGGTGGAGCGTTGATTCCCCAAAGTGGTCTATATAGACCCCAGGGATAACGACCTGCAAGGGGTCCACAACAAAATTTGGGGATCCATGAGGCGTAAATGGGGTCTACGATTGTTGCTCTCATTACAACAGTTTGTGACTTTAATCTTTAAAAAAATGATGCAGTGGAAACCAGATTTTACTGCATTTCCTGAGGCTAACTTGTTAGGTGACATAAATTTTACAAACTAAAATTGTTTGAACCGAAGACTGCAAACGCTGCAGAAATAACTCCGTCATCAGTTTATCATCAACATTCAAAGATTCTGCGCGCCGTTTCATGTTACGCTGTAGTTCGGAAGGTTTTCGAGAGCCTAATTCTCCCCTCGAAAGGAGTTTCCGAATCTCCTGCTGGGATGATTCCCCTGAACGATTTATGATTTCGTTTTTTATTTGCGCGTAGGGGTCAGTGGCATGAGGACATCGCTAACTAAAGACGCGGTGTCGGGAGGGAGATGAGCTACTAAAAAAATGTAATTGTGTGTGTACTTAGTTAAAGACTCGGTTATTGGTTTTGGGGTTGCTAAAGCGAATGTACTCTCGCACATAACAAACCACAAGGTGGGATCGGATCTATTATATACTGGCATTTGTACAGCATTTACTTCCGACATTGTGCAAGGTTTTAGAACAAAATTACTAAATAAACAATAAAATAGATATGCATTCAATAATAAAAGCGCTATAATAATCAGTAATATTATATTTAATTAGAATTTGGCATTTTCATCGATAGTACACATATTTTTTTTTAAAACTTGTATCACAAGAATTTTATTTCATCCGAAATTATTGCATGCAATAAAGTAATTTTAGCATTAAATATGAAAGAATAAAATATGAAATTGGTAAAACAATTAAAGTTAAACTAAATGCACAGAAAAATGAAACGGAGAAAAAAAATCCACTTATCTGTGATTCATTTGCAGTTGAAGATGAGAGCCACACCCGAAATCGAAACAAAGGATGCTCGGATCCATAGACAAAGGAATTGAGTCCTTATACTAAATTTAGTTGAATGACGATGTTTTTTTTCATCACCATCTATTTTGTAAAAATACTATTCACAAAGTAAAGGTTTTGCGGGAAGATACAGGGTCACCACTATGGTGATAAAAAGGCAACATTTCTCGTACTATATTAATTTATTGCGGTGCTCGCCACACATCGGTTTCGTGTGCTTGCATCGCTCTGCGTCCGCCAGGCCAGATTCTCAAAACTATTCTAAGGGGTTGCCATATTCCGTAAGGGACCCATGGTCGGGTTTACCACAGACCATATTAATTTGAAGTTTTTCTCACAATAGAAATTGTAGTGACTGAATTTGGAGAAAGATGTAGTTATCAATGACCATTTTACCATGTAACAAAAAAAACGGGAAAAATAAATTAACTTGAGTAGAAAATGGTTAAATACTTTCGTATTTTGAAGAGAAATATATCCCCCATTAAAATATAAAATTCACTGTGTGTTATGCTGAATCACAAATGCCAATGTAGAGAAATTTTTGCCTTATACGAGCTGTTCGAAAAGGAAAGCACTATGAAAGAAACTTAGTTTTATCCGAAAAAATTCAGTTAACTTAATTTTTTAAGGATAAAAACTTAAACTTATAATGGTGCTCAAAGCTTCGACTAACAGGCGTACAATATAACCTCATGCCATGAATTTCGTGGGCCTCGATCTGACTACATCAGATAGGTCGCATTATCAACAACAACAAACTTAAATAAATTAAAAGTATTGAAATCCCTATTCCTGTTATTTTAAATTAAACAATAAGAAAGTAAATGGAGAATCATTACATACGATGATTATATTTATGAAATAAAACGGATTTTATATTTAAAGAGGTCACCTTTACTCTTTTTACCTCATTGCTTTTAGAAGACGGAGTGTTTGCTTGTGTGTTTTCTTGGTACCTTATTCAACAATGAATACAGGGTGTTTTTTCCTAGTTCCAAATAGCAATACAAAAATAAACTTTCTAAATTCTGCTTAATTTTTAAAAATGACAGAAAAATTTAGTTTTATTGAAGTAACTACTTCTCGTCTTTTAACACGCCATTTCTCAAGATTTTTTTTCCTTTTACATTTCATTTTATAATTTTACTGTGACTGAACAGATCGGGGAAACAAAGTGGACCCGCATCTTTCATAAAAGATTCTCCCAAGGGAACGTAATAGCTGTGAGCCAGTAACTCTTGTTTCTCTTTTAACAAATGCCGAACTAAGTCATAAAATCGTCCCCTGTAGAGCTCCGAAGTTTTAAAAGGAAGGAATGTAATCTGATGCATTTTTGAAGGACAGATAAGTAACAGATTTGCAACAGATAAGTAAACGCTTTCAGAATGATTTTTCAGGAGAAAGGCAACCATACACTCGGAGAGTTAAAAATTAAATTAATCTAAATGCGAGTAATAATCGAGGTGGATTTAATGTGTACATCTACTCGCGATTCACAGGGTTTAAAGAATAAACTATTCACCCACGTGCGCAGTGCTCTGCGTGTCTTTTTTACCACTGAACCTGATTGGAACTTGCTTGTGGTGGTGCGTCAGCCCTACTCCTTAAAATGGCTCCTTACACCAACAACAGAGTTGGCCTCAAAATAGTTGTCCAGAGAGTAATTACTCAAAATACACTTCATTCTATTCATCTCTCGCTTATTACAGAACATAGTTCTCTATAGCCTATCTGCTCCAGCCTCCCATACATAGTCGTCATAATTTACTTACTTAGTAGCCATCCTCTCATTAAGCTGACGCTGCAGTCCACAACTTGGGTACCTTGAAGATACGACTAATTTTTACTGCAAAATTTAAATTGAAATTTTAAGTCATTCATTCATTATACATCCTGGTTAAAAATTCTTTTTCACAAAGTCACGCTAACAATGTCATTGCATTCTCTCGCACGTCTTGGTATGTAGCTTGGTTCCATTTAGGTTAAGTCACTGCCGTACTGTCGCAATTGTGCCTTGCTATATCCGTGACGACTGATATCTGATTCCAAGTTTCTCCATATTAAAATGAATAGCTTTGCCTTATTGTTTCAGTGTGTGTCGTGTGTAGAGAAGGAAATCCTCAATGTAGTAGCGTTCCCTTCTGTTTATGTAGTACTATGCTGTAACCCACCCTCTTCGCTGGGTATTTCATGATGTTGAAGCCAGCAGGTGAAGACAGATCAATGGGGGTCGAGGTCCTAGGCTCATGATTCCAATCTCGCCAGATGTTGCTACAACTAATAAAAGAAAGGAGAGTCGGACCCCACGATACATTGACCAAGATGCAGTTAAAACACTTGGATCTTAACCGAGCAGGTCAAGTACCGGTAGCAAAGAAATTGAATGAGCCCGCAGAAATAGAGAAGTAATTTAAAAGTAAAAAAGGACAGAGCTATCCAATGAAGGAGGACGCAAGGTAAATTTTCCTCCAATACTTCAATAGATGTCTTGTGGAAGGAAAAAATGCTGGTAGGAGAGCAGGAACCCCCTGATATAGAGGCCGAAGAAGCGGATGGTGCCAAATCCAGACGACCTTTAGCTAATACAGGCTGGCACATGCCTAGAAAAAGGCAAGAGAAGCATAGAGACGCACTCACGGGACCCCATGCACAAGGCATCAGGGATAGTAAATGGAAGCATAAAGCACACACAAAGCAACTCCCCGACAAGGAGCAAGTCAAAAAGAAGCTTCAAGGACATTCGAACAGGCAGTATCAAGGTAATACACAAATGCAAATTCGCGAGATAAAAAGCAACCACGTCAAGAAACTGTTCGTACAAGGCTTCACGAATAACAAAAAGCATCACTCCGCAACAATAAAGGAGGTCCCACAGGAGTCATAAAAAGTTTAGAAACAGAGTTCACACAAGGCTTCAGGAATGTCCAAGGTAGGCAATATACTCCGCGGCAAAAGAAAAGTCCAGCAGAAGTCTTGAAGAGTTCAAAATCACAAAAGATCCTGAGAACTTGTGAATCAAGAAGGCATGAGGGTCTCTGGAGAATAGAAGGCGAGCAGAGACTGAAAGGAATCCGAGAGGGGGGTGGACGCTGGAAGGTGATAAACGGGCAGCAGAGAAGGTCCGCACCACGGCATAGCAGAAGAGGGTGACCAGGGGAAGCCAGCAGCATACCTAAAAGAAAAAAACAGAGGACAACGGCAGTAAAAAATATAGGAACAAGGGTAAAATATCGATGTAAAAATCTAAAAGGACAAGATTAAAAAGAATGTTAAGATGAGATGAGAAGGCTGACAGGTCCGGAAGACTAATATTGACGTTTACCTGTCAGGTGTTCGATGTAGATATATCTCAACCACCTGATCACATCGGAACAGATGAGCCTCCGCATCAAGTTGTAGTAGTTCCTGGAGATCCCCAAACGAAGAACTGAATCGTTTGCGGGATCCCAGGAGCCAAGCGAGCCAACGACATTTGCGTCAAGAAAGGTGAGCTGGCCAGTGGCAGGCAACGACTCCAGAATGGGCTGATATTTGGTGGCCTTAGCATTTCTGGCGGTCACCAAAGAGTCGTAGCGGTCCTCGAAGGCCACTGTAAAATCCACAACCACGGTCTCGACAATCTTCTTACGCAAGACTAGATCAGGAATCGGAGTGAGGGCGACAAAAGTTCCTAGTTCAAAAATTAGTTCCACTTCGTGGTCATTTATTCTTGATCAGATTCACACCCGACATAAATTTGTTGAGACCCTAATAACCTTATTTCTTGGTAGAAAATATAATACTCAATTTACTCTACCCTACGTGCCTTAACTCGGGTTATATTTAACCAAAATTCAATGAATCAATTCTAGGAAACTGTTTATTTTTACCAATAACCTTGACAGTATCCTCCTATAAGAGTCTTCATGGAAACTAGAATATATTTGTAATATTTCTTCTAGGGTGGGGCAAACATTTTTGACAGTTTGAAGGTACTTGGTTTGACTGGGTTCCCCGAGTGATCACATTTGTTCCAAAATATTTTCTATTAACGCGCCATTTTTTCCCCTGTAAACAACTTGGTGGTTTTAATGTGTCTTTGTACGACTTATTATGGTTTATAAACGTAGAGCAGAATAAAAAAAGAAATGTTATCTGCGATCCCTATCGAAGGAAGTTTAAAAAGGATCGAGCAAGAGAAGAACCTGCTGAAGTAATGCATAGGGGCTGGCTCTCCCCAAGATCCGGTCTAGGGTCATTTTGGGGCTTACCCTATAGGCTCGCTGTATCTTCAAAGCCTCAGCCGGATCATACCGAAGCCTAGAAATGTTTGAATGTGGCGTGGTAGTCTCCACAGCCGGGGTTGAAGGTTGCTGGGAGAGACGACTACGGTCTCTCTGACCCCGAGCATGGCAGCTGGAGGAGGGCCGTTTAAGGACCCAGTCAGCCAAATACCTAACAAGTTCGTCTATAGAGTCGGGGGTGGCCTCGCTGCACCACTTGATCCACTCCTGATGGAATGGGGAAAGCATGACTGAAGAGATGATAAAGGTTGCGTCAGCAGAAGGCAACGGAGCAGGGGCCACCACAGGAAAAGCCGGTTCCAAAGCAGAGTCAGGGAAGCCGGATGGAGTGGCCGTCAACGACTCGCTTTGGGAAGAGACCGGGGGTGACGAAAAAGCAACGCGCTTTTCCCTCGGGGCCACACTATAACGGTGGACCCGAACTAGGTGATGATTTAGGCCCTTCTGTGTCTTGGAAAAATGGTCACAAAAGTGGCACTTAGAGCAGGCACTCAAGGGAGGCGTGTTGCCAGAAACACCAGAGGCCAAAGGATGGAGAACGGGTGGAGCCGGTGCTGGTCTTGCAGGCACCAAGGGGGCGTCCACCACAACAGGGATAGCTCCTACAACATTCTTACCAAAGGGGGTCGCAGGCAGATCCGGACTGGGAGAAGCTGGTGGAGACTGGCTAGCAGCCAGGGCAAGCCCCCTATAAATGAATGATATACACAGCTTGATCAGCGACGGAACATTGTCTCGAGCGGGAGGCTGGAGCAAAGGCGTGACATGGATTGATGGCTCAACAGCCTGAAATAGGCCACGCACCGGAAAGTTGGTGACAGAAGGTGCGAAAAGTGGCACCCGGACCTCAGAGGCTGGGCTGGAGACCATTGGAGCGACAAAGTGTACGTCCTCGTCAGATGATATATTGAATCGAGGTGGGCAAGATCTCCTAGAAGGGCCCACAGAGGTGGGAGCCCGTGAGTAAAGTCTCCAGGAATGGAACACTGCTCCAAAATCTAAAGGCCATCAAAGCCTTTTAGCCATCAGTGTTCCATCGCCGAATAAAGGGCAGAAAGTAAAAGATCAGGCCCTGGATCAGGGGACCTTCTGTTCTCAAAGTCAGTCCGAGGACAGGTCAACGTAGGGTCGAGAAGAATGTGACGGCTCTTCTCACCCTGGTAGTGGAAGAGTCAGCTGAGGTCTCTGATGTATCGGGGAGAGTAGCAGTGTCGAGCCTTGGGAGGAGTTCGCAAGGTCCAGTCGATGGGAGGTCTAATCTGCTGGCACTCGGACCGGGGTAACCGTGAACTTTGACGTGCTTGACCCTTGAATTGACAGACGGGGCAATAGCGCTTGATCTTAGCCTATAGGCCGAGAAGCGATAAACTGCAATCTCTCCCATGGTTCTACTTATGGGTTAAAAGATACCTTAGATTTAAAATATCCAAAGGATAGAAATGAACGCTCAATTAAATCCTGTACTTTCGATGTAATTTTAATGAAAACTTCAGAATCCATTGAAATGCTGCCACCTCGAATGTTTTCGCGCGTCTCGGCCGCAGAGGCATCAAATGAAAATTCGTAATAGTGCTGTCTTTTTTAACGAACACCATGAAGAGGCTAATAGGTAAAAGGCCTATGAGTGCTATAAGGATGGAGTTTACATCGGGACGCTAAGGTATCCGAACACGTTAAAATTGGGGGTCCAAAACCATATTTTTGTTCCTTATTTTATAGAATCGAGCTATCTTTTGGCTTTCCAAAAAATACTTTGTTTCGCTTCTGAGTGACTTAAAGGCCAAGCTACAACCAAATTTATAATTTTGGAGGAACTCTCATTAATCTACCGGAAGCAGTCACTTAAAATCTGTCAAAATTAGGTCAAGGAACAGTTTTTTGAAAGTACAGTTTTAAAATTCTGTTAAGGAAATAATGTACAAATAATTGTGTTAGAATTTAGTGGCAACACAATTCTTTCCAATAGGCTGACTATAATGGATTGTTTTTACAAAATTTCAAATCGATTTTCAGTAGCTTTTATCTCAAGTGTTTTGATGGAGTTTGCTAACGTTGTCATTCTTTTTTGCGAAATTTTAATTTCATTGTTTAAATCTTGTATTCTCTTGAGGCATGGCTGATAGAAATAATCGAAATTCAGCTCGTAAATTTAAGTTTTAAGGCAACAGATGCACTAGTAAGTTAGAGATCAAAGGAAATGTCAGATCTTTTCCAACTGCGAGTGAATAAAGACTGTAGAATGATTAAAAAATGTCATGCTGTAGAAAATGAAGATAAGACCATCATTTTGAAGTAAATTTTTTTAAGTAAAGTTATTTTGTTACTATGCTGTCCTCATTGTTTTGAAAATAAGATCCAACTTTTTCGAGAATCTGTGTTTGGTCTAGCATTAAGTACAAATTCTAAATTATTCATTATTTATGATAAAATTTTAACATCTATGAAAGTGAACAAAATGCACAGTATCTACCTTTCCTTTGTTTTTGGCTTGAGAATCATTGGCAATCTAAGACCACTTTCAGATGTCTTGAGAAAAAGATTAGAACATGTTTCTAGTAATGGTGCATTTTAAAACCATGAATGAGGCTGCAACTGAGGTGCACAAGAAAAATAATTTCAATAAAGTTGTTCAAGGCGGTGTGTCAGTCGATGGAACGTGGTAATGTAGAGGACACTAGTCTTTGAATGGATGTGTTAGTGCGTGCCATTTTTTCATAGATACTGGTAAGATATTTATACATTACTGTCATGTCGAAATTGTGCAGATTATGTACGAAGAAACCTGAAGACAGCATTTTACTTTGAGTTTGTGGAACATGTTGGGTCATCTGGAGCGATCGAACGTGTTGGTGTTTATGGAATATCTGAAAGATCTACCCAGATGCGAAAATTGTAATATGTGCATTTTCATGGAAATTGGAGACTCGAAACTCTTGAGGCTGTAAAAATTATGTTTGGCGAAAACAGCGTTACAAAAATTCGAATGTATTGGCCATATTCAAAAACGCGTGGGCTGGGCAAGTGAACCCGTATTGATTATCATTAATGAAGTTAGTGTCACAAATAGGTCTATTGAGAATAATGCGTTCAGTTTCCTGGCAAGAGTGGGTAAGAGAAATGGGTCTTTATCTATCTGGAAGAGTCGCAGTTTTACCTGGCTGTTTACTAGAGCAAAAAAAGTGCATTCCTTTAATTGCTTGGAAAATAAGGAAAGAGCAGAATTTGATTGATTGGAAAAGTGGAAATTAGAATGGCTATGAGAGGAAGATTTTTTGTCATCTGGAATGGCAGGAGCTGAATGTAATTACTAATCTCGTCAGTGGATTATTAGTGATGTTCGGGAAATGGTCACGGATGGTTTGGGCAAAAAGGCTGTGTGACTGTTGCACCAGTTGAGAGATGGAATATTTTGACGTTTCTTACGGAATAACTTTCGTTATTTATTGTACAGTGTATTGAGTGTGGGTTCCACTTATTTTGAGAATTTTTGGAATTCTTATTTAACTTAAGCTCACAGTCTCGGTGAACTTTGAAATTTTTGAATACACGTAAATCAGGTAACGAAAATGTAAGAGAACTACTATTTGTTTTAAACCTGAATAATATAATGAATTGGGGAACTTTAACACATGGAGATGAAGTTGATTGTGTGTCCATGTCAGTTGCTGTGTTGGTCTTCTCCATCAGTCCTTGTAGATCTTGTAGGCTTGCTGCTGTACCGATGGAGTAATTGCTGGGCATGTGTAAGGTGTTGTGTGTAGTTATCCCTACTCCATCTGATGCAGTCGGACACGCAGACCTTCCTCAATACAGCTAGGTAACTGTTGGTCTCTACCTTCAGAAATACGTCTCTCTGGATCCCAGGCACCCAGAGAGCAGACAATTGGTACGATGTGAACCTGTTGAAAACCAAGCTTCGTGAAATGTGGTAGAAGCTCCAGGTATTTTTGGAACTTTTTCTTTGCTGGGCGAAAGGCCAGTCTACGGTTTTCAAAAGGGACGGGGATGTCGATAATGTAGATGGAATTATCTATCTGTGCCACAAATCCAGCGGAATCTATTGGAGCAGACTATCGGTTTTCAGACAGGACGGTACCTTTGTATGCGAACGCGGCCCTTATTCTTGCGAGGATGGTGTTGTGCCTCATCTGCCAAGCTGCAGAGTAGGACGGGCAGGGGTTAATCCAGTGCGGCAAAGTCTCATCCCACTTGCTACATTTCCTACAGAGACGTGCAGCTGTCAGAATCCCCCTCTTGTTGGCGTTGAGGGGAATCGAGTTGAGGCGTGCCTTGTGAACGAACCTCCAATCCGCAAACCTGGTATATTTTCCATTTGTAAAAAAAATGGGAGCTTGCCGGAGTCATGGAGACGCAGTCCAATGTTTTCCCGTGTCTCTTCGAAGATATAAGCTGTTGGGTCTCCAAGACTTAAGGAAATGGTCGTGGAAACCATTCATCGCTTGGTTGACGTGATGGTTTTGGCTCCAAAGGAGATGGACGGCTGCACGTTGGTGAAAGATCAGGTTACTTGCTGGTTCATTGAGGCTTTCCTATCAAGTGTCCATGCAATTGATGGCCGATTCGATGTTTCAGCGTAATCCCCCTCCATATGCAACCTCTCAAATAACTACCAAGGTCTCCACTTGGCGTTCTCCTGATTCTGTGACGAACCGTCCTTCTCAACTGGCAAAGGGCCTGTTCGGCTACCTCCTCGTCCTTCGATGTTAAAATTTTGAAGGCCAAATCAATGAGGTGGAAATCGGAATCCTGAGCCGCAGACGGTATTCCGCAGCAGCCAAGTTTTCTGTTCCCGTAGATGTATTGGTTGGGTGCAGTGGGGGGGGGAGATTATGTACTTGATCTCTTGCCTCGCAGCAAAATCCAGCCAGTCTTACCCAGCTGGACGGTGTGCATGGCAAATGACAGTTGGATAAAAGAATTCCTTCAGAACATCCAGTCTTTGCCACTGCGACAGCTGCGAGGTGCATATCCTCTCGAGAAGGGATAGGGCGTCGTTTGTAATCGTGAAGTTTTGTTGGATGAAAAATCCCACCGGCTTGCCCAAATAAGTGTAGTCGTCTCCATCACCAAGGGCTCTGATGTCGATGCCCTGGAGGAAAAATACTGTGGGCATGGCTCGGATGGGAACTGTTCCCGAGAGATGAAGTGTGGAACACTTTTGCGGATTGAGGTGCAGGCACAGGGCTCTAAACTCTTCGGCCGTGGTAGAGATCATCTCCTGGAGATCCTCGGCTGTGTCGGCCATCAGCACGATGTCGTTAGCGAATGCCAGTATCGCCCTGTTTTCGCTGTTATCCTGGATGGAATGGAGAACACTGTCGATGGAAAGGTTGAAGAGGATTCCGCTCCAAGGGGCATCCTTGCTTGCCACCGCTCTGCAACTGTATTGGAGGGCGTTGGTCCTTATTCTGTAAGGACACTGGTTGTGGAACCCTCCATAAATTTTCAGATCAGGGCGATAAAATCTTGGTCCACCCCGCAGGCGACGAGCGAATCAATGATTTAAATGGAAAAACAACCAAAGGTGTTCGAGATGTCTAACCATGCCACGATCTTGTCGGTCTTGCAACGACGTGCCACTTCAATGTGTTGAGAGCAAGAAGTTATTCTTAAGCATGCCGTCAAATGGAGAGAAGCCCTTCAGTGCGGTTGATAAGACTTCGTGTACTCCATTACCAATCTAAAAGTTTCCTTGCCATGCGTTTTGCGAACAGCTTGTATATAGCGTCTGACAGTGAGATTGGCTTCCAGTTCTCGAGATTACCGACATTGTCCTTTTTGTGGTTTAGGATAGTTCTTGATGCCTTCCAGGCGTCAGGAATGTCGGATAGCTGGAGGCAGATGTTGAATATTTTCGTTAGGATAAAACAGGTGGGGTCAATCTCTCTCCAGTGTCTGTAGCTTATCCTGTCTTGGCCAGCCGAAGAATTTTTCGCTGACTTCAGCCACAAAGGCCTGGGAGAGAACTTCCATGACCGGTGGTCTGGTCAGAGGCTTGGGCAGCAAACTTTGTGGAGGTCTCCCAGATATTCGTGAGATATTGATGTGTTTCCTCCATGGGTACTAGGCATATCGTGGCCGCTGCTTGTGTGATGGCTCTCACACAGTTCCTCTTGTTTCGCTGATCCATTCCTCTCGCTATTCCGCACTGGACATTTAAGGTGGAAATGTTCCTGGAGGGTGGTAGTAACGCTCTGAACGTTGTCATTGAAATGTGACATTCTGTTGTCAATCTCGACTATCTCCAGCAGAGTGTCCAGTGGTTCTACGAACGACGCCAAAGTGCATGGTCGATGTAGGTCGATCCTGCCTGTCAGAGAAGGGTCTTCCATGTTATCATTTCCTTGCTGTGGACATGGGGATTTTGGTCTGTCTGTAACTTGAAATGGAGGTGCGAGAGGCATGTCCCCGGGTTCTCTAACCGAAATGGGTGCAAGTTTTGCCCTCTTCTTGGCCTTTCTCTTTTGGAGGCCCTACCGTATACGAAGCGTTGGCATTCAGTCCGTTATCTCCTTCCTCTTGTGCACCTTCTCGTGGTTAAGTAACCCGAACTTAGTTTGAAAGAAGGCCACATTGCACGCATGGCCAGCTGCCTTCCCTACTGGGATCTTCAACGACTAGACAGTTGGTAAGGTAGGGGTGTGCTGCAGACTTGTGTAAATCAACGGTTACAGTGGAAACACCAGTATTCTACCCGACGGTTAGGTAGCTTATGTTCAGCCGTCAAGTTCCTCTTCACGGAGATGTTTGTGATGTACCACTTAACCGTACGGAACGAATGCCGACATCCCTCAATGGGACATTCCACAACCTGGTGTAGGGGGAAGGTTAATCTCATCGTTTCCCCCAAAAGGAAGACATCCGAAATGGAAGTGGTGCAATCTCGTCTGGAGACGTTGGAGTGTACATCCGGAGGGGAAGGTGGACTTAGATTCGACATTTGGGCATGCTTGGTAGGGTTCCTCTTGGGTTTCTGTCTTCCAACTGACACATCATGGTTCCTTAGCAGGTGATAAGTTAGTCCCTTCCAAGTCTTACACCGTTGTCTACAGATGTTGCAGGGCAGTCCATGGGTTTCCATCAGGACAAGTGTTTGTTCTTAGAGCACCTGTTAGGGACGGTGTTGTGAGATCTTCAGGGAAGAGTACTTGAAGGCTAGAGTACTGGAGCAGTTTGAGGCGTCCGCAACAAAGTTTTCCTGGAAGCGCATGACTTTCGTATGAGTTGGTCCCTCAGTCGTCAGGTAAACCAGGCCATTGTGCTCGCTGCGGATATGATCCGATAAACTCTTCATCGGGCTGATGAACCGTACGCAATGTGGGCACCATCTAGCCTCTGGGTTATCATCGTTACTCTCTCATCAGGGCGAAGGGAGGTGAAGGGTATGTTTGGCGGCGGAAACGATGGTCTTGTCTAGGTTCTCCGATCCAGAAGGATCAGAAGCGAATAAAAAGTCATGGCTAAAATCAGAAGCCAAAGTCAGAAGTAAAAAAGTTTTTGAGGCGTGTCCAACAGAGGACCCGAAAGCGGAGTTTCGCCAAAGAGGTGAGGATGTGTCGATGGTTGTCAGAACGAGATGAAACGATCGCATCACAGCAGATGAAAGGTGACCTGGCCAGCAGCGAGACTTTCCTTTGTTTTTGGGCTTGAAAATCCAAAAGTGGGGCGTCGCAGAAAATGACGAAGTGACGATAGGGACCGGATGAGATAAGGTGTCCGCATCATAGCAGAAGAGGGCAACCCGTGGAGGCCAGCAGCGTGCCTTTCCATTGTTTTTGGCTTGATAAACCAAAAGTCGGGCGTCGCCGATAATGGTGAGGGAGTGTCGATTGTGTGTTTCAGGACGAGATGAGGTGTCCACATCGTAGCAGAAAAGGGCAACCCGGCGATACCAGCAGCGTGCATTTTCTTTGATTTGGCTTGAGAATTCAAAGCGAGAAGTCGCAGACAATGGTAAGGATGCGTCTATGGGTTTCAGGACGAGACGAGATGTCCGCATCATAGTAGAAGAGGGTGACCAAGGGAGGCCAGCAGCGTGCCTGAAAAAGAATAAAAGACGACAACGGCAATAAAAGAGTAAAAAATGGTGATGTAAAAAAATCTAAAAAAAGTCAAGTTAAAAATAAGATGCTTGAGATGAGAGGCGACAAGCCCGGAGGACTAGTATTGACGTTTACCTGTCAGGTGCTCGATGTAGATATCTTCTCGACCACCTGATCACATCTGAACAAATAACTTCCGCATCAAGTTGGAGTATTTCCTGGAGATCCCTAAACAAAGAACAGAATCGTTCGCGGGATCCCAGGAACCAAGCGAGCCAACGACGATCACGTCGAGAAATTTGGGAACACCAGTGGCACGCAACGATTCCAGAATGGGCTGGTATTTGGGGTCATTATTTCTGGGGGTCACCAAAGAGTCGTAGCGGTCCTCGAAGGCCACCGTAAAATCGACAATCACGGTTTCGCCACTCTTTTTTCGCAAGACGAGATCAGGAATCAGAGAGGGGTGAACACCTGTGAATTTCTTGTTGATGGTAACAGATCCCAGGTGAGACGGGATTGCTTTTTGATGCGATTTTGAATCTCATCATGCCGTCCCTTCCACGCACTGCTATGAATTTTGCAATGGTTCAGGACGTGGGGTATCGTCTCCCTAACGTAACCGCATTTGCGGCCGCGAGGGTTGCCCTGCCCAAACCGCTTGGTGGCATTAAATTGAAGCACTCCAAGGCTGGCCCTGTGGATAAAATTCCATCACAGAATCGAGTATAGTGGCCCGCCTGGATAAAATGATTAGAGGTGGGGTGGAGGGAGAACGCTCCGATAGTCTTGCCCTGATCCGGAAGGGAGGAGAGCCCTGCGATGTAAGAGGCCTCAAGCTCATCCCTCAGAATCCTGACAGGCAATTGGCTGAAACTCACGATCCAAAAGGAATAGTCACCAAATCAAGCTGATAAGAACAGATTTAAAATATTTTATTAAGATCATAAAAATTACACAACATTTCTACACAATTCGAATGATCACACAGAAAATCTTCTAAAATGGAAGCCTCCGATCCAGAAGGATCAGAAACAAATAAAAATCATGGCTAAAATCAAGCCAGTCGAAGTAAAAAAGTTTTCATGAGTCGTGTCCAACAGAGACCCAAAAGCGGAGTCTCGCCGACAAGGTGAGGAAGTGTCGATGGTGTATGGACGAGATGAGGTGTCCGCATCTTAGCAGAAGAGGTCGACCCGTGTGGCAGCAGCCTGCCTTACCATTGTTTTTGGCTCAGAGGGTGACCAGGGAGGCCAGCAGCGTGCCTGAAAAAGAATAAAAAGACGACAACGGCAATCAAAGAGTAAAAAAAAAATGTTGTAAAAATTTAAAAATCTATGAAGTCAAGTTAAAAAATGAGAAGCTCGAGATGAGAAAGCTGACAGGCCCGGAGGACTAGTATTGACGTTTACCTGTCAGGTGCTCGATGTAGATATCTCTCGACCACCTGATCACATCGGAACAGATGAGCTTCCGCATCAAGTTGGAGTATTTCCTGGAGATCCCCAAACGAAGAAGAACGGAATCGTTCGCGGGATCCCAGGAACCAAGCGAGCCAACGACGATCGCGTCGAGAAAGGCAGGCCTGCCAGTGGCACGCAACGACTCCAGAATGGGCTGGTATTTGGTGACCTAATTATTTCTGGCGGTCACCAAAGAGTCGTAACGGTCCTCAAAGGTCACCGTAAAATCGACAGTCACGGTCTCGCACTCTTTTTTCGCAAGACAGATCAGGAATCAGAGTGGGGGTGACACCTGGGAATTTCTTGTTGATGGTAACGGATCTCAGGTGAGACGGGATTGCTTTTTAATGCGATTTTGAATATATCATGCCGTCCCTTCCACGCACTGCTATGAATTTTGCAATGGTTCAGGACGTGGGGTATCGTCTCCCTACGTAACCGCATTTGCGCCGCGAGGTTGCCCTGCTCAAACCGCTTGGTGGCAATAGTTGAAGCACTCCAAGGCGGCCCTGTGGATAAAATTCCATCACAGAATCGAGTATAATGGCCCGCCTGGATAAAATGATTAGAGGTGGGGTGGTGGGAGACGCTTCGATAGTCTTGCCCTGATCCGGAAGGGAGGAGAGCCTGCGATGTAAGAGGCCTCAAGCTCATCCCTCAGAATCCTGACAAGGCAATTGGTGAAACTCACGATCCAAAAGGAATAGACACAAATCAGCTGATAAGAACAGATTTAAAATATTTTATTAAGATCATAAAAATTACACAAAATTTCTACACAATTCGAATGATCACACAGAAAATCTTCTAAAATGGAAGCCTCCGATCCAGAAGGATCAGAAGCAAATAAAAATCATGGCTAAAATCAAGCCGAAGTAAAAAAAGTTTTCATGAGTCGTGTCAACAGAGGACCAAAAGCGGAGTCTCGCCGACAAGGTGAGGAGTGTCGATGGTGTATGGACGAGATGAGGTGTCCGCATCTTAGCAGAAGAGGTCAACCGTGGTGGCAGCAGCCTGCCTTACCATTGTTTTTGCTCAGAGGGTGACCAGGGGAGGCCAGCAGCGTGCCTGAAAAAGAATAAAAAGACGACAACGGCAATCAAAGAGTAAAAAATGTTGATGTAAAAATTTAAAAAATCTAAGAAGTCAAGTTAAAAAATGAGAAGCTCGAGATGAGAAAGCTGACAGGCCCGGAGGACTAGTATTGACGTTTACCTGTCAGGTACTCGATGTACATATCTCTCGACCACCTGATCACATCGGAACAGATGGCTTCCGCATCAAGTTGGAGTATTTCCTGGAGATCCCAAACGAAGAAGAACGGAATCGTTCGCGGGATCCCAGGAACCAAGCGAGCCAACGACGATCGCGTCGAGGAAAGGCAGGCCCGCCAGTGGCACGCAACGACTCCAAAATGGGCTGGTAATTTGGTGACCTTATTATTTCTGGCCGTCACCAAAGAGTCGTAACGGTCCTCAAAGGCCACCGTAAATCGACAGTCACGGTCTCGCCACTCTTCTTTTCGCAAGACGAGATCAGGAATCAGAGTGGTGGTTACACCTGGGAATTTCTTGTTGATGTAACGGATCTCGGGTGAGACGGATTGCTTTTTTGATGCGATTTTGAATATAATCATGCCGTCCCTTCCACGCACTGCTATGAATTTTGCAGTGGTTCAGGACGTGGGTATAGTCTCCCTGGCGTAACCGCATTTGCGGCAGCGAGGGTTGCCTGCTCAAACCGCTTGGTGGCATTCAGTTGAAGCACTCCAAGGCGGGCCCTGTGGATAAAATTCCAGTCACAGAATCGAGTATAATGGCCGCCTGGATAAAATGATTAGAGGCGGGTGGAGGGAGACAGCCCCGATAGTCTTGCCCTGATCTGGAAGGGAGGAGAGGGCCTGCGATATAAGAGGCCTCAAGCTCATCCCTCAGAATCCTGACCACGATCTTTGGAAGAAGGGGCGACAGATACCGGATTGGGTGATCTATGGACATTTAAAACGAGGGATCCGGTGGCCTCCGAGGCCGCCTCATTCGAAATGGATCTTATTGCAGAGCCGCTGTGTGGCATAACGAGCAGCCACTAGACGGTCGAATAGTCGCTGGACTCGCCAATGAACCGGCCGAGGTGGATCCGCTGAGGAAGTCAGAAGAGTGTAAAGATCTGGTGCAACACTAATTCTCTTACGGACCACACTCACAAGGCAGCGCGGGCACATCCGAAACCGTTGCGTCGGAGTCGAGAGAGAGCGAAACGCATGTCGATTGTATGGACGTCGAGCAAGTCCCTAAACAGGGAGAGCAGCACCACCCTTGCGAAGCCAAGTGTACAATCGCGGTATTGCGGCGCTAAGGGAGTTGAAGAATGTTTCGCGGCGGAGACGAGGTCTTGTCTAGGCTCGCGTCTGGGACTTGCGAATGTGGGCATTTCTGCAGGTGAAGTCAAGCCTGGGCAGAATGAATGGACCTGATAGCATGCAACTTCTGCCAGGGGGCCAAAAGAGTCTCTAACTTTAAGTATGTCATCCTGGCAGTGTTGAACAATCGGAATTGTCATGGTAGAAGTTCAGGCCCACCCTCAAACCCAGGTATTTGTAGGCGTCCGGCCGGTCAGCGGTGGAATGGAGTGCCAGATATGATTCGTTCACAACGTGAGCACGCCGCGCATGATGGGAAGCGCATTTGGGGGGGGGGGGTTGAACCTAAGGCCTATCTGTCAGCTGTGTGTACCAGGGAGTCGAGAAGGATCTGAAGGGATTCCCTGGATTTAATCAATAAGGATTAAATCATCGCATAGGCAGGCAGTGGAGGGGCTTATCGAAAAGTGAATATCCCTCCGTATCCACCTCGAGTGCCGGACGGAGCACCTGCTCTAAAAGAGATTAAAAAGAATGGCACTGAGGGAAGCCCTGGTGGACCCCCGCCTCCATTGGAATAGGTGGAGTCCAACCGGCACCACAACGAATCTCACTCGAAGCACCGGAGTAAAGGGAGGATATGATATTGGAGACGAGCTCGGACCCCAACAGCATGCAGTGATTTAAGGATAAAGGAGGAGGGATGAGCCAAAGGCGTTCTCCAGGCGAGAGCGAGGTCGGACCTGGAGCGCTCTTAGCCTTAACGGTAGCTTGATCTAAGAGGAAGTTATGCTCCACATGTCCCTCAATCTCTAAACTTTTTTTGAAAGGGGGACAAACTGCTGTTAATGATCGCCATGAGCTCAGCCTCGCGGCAAAGACAGAAAAGAAAACCTTGCCCATGGTGTTCAGGAGGGAGATTGGGAGCCAGTTAGAGATGTTCTGGAGGTAAACGTAAGTCGCATAACAGTTAAATTTAGCATTAAATTTATACTATACTTCAATCTCCGGAGTAATATTTTCTTCAGCTTTGGCTGTTGGTATTGTTGCGATGCTTTTCCACCTTCTTATTTCTCTCCAAGAGGGCGCGTCAACACGAGTCCAGAGAACATAATGCTAGTGACTCGAAATGATGCAACAACTTGTTCTACTATAGGAATACTACCAAACCCTTCCTACTGCACAATCACGCACACTATGTGGCCCCTTCACTCCTATCCTCCTTATCATACCTATTATCCTTTATTGTATGTGTGCAATATTAATGCTTCTAAATGCGTACTTTTGTTTATTGAATTTGTTTAATCTGTAAACATTTGATCCTTGATTTGCACTACCTATTTTCTGTAAATTTTCCATGTTAAACTACTGTTGATGTTAATATCCTTGGATCCTTGTTCGAAAATTAGTTCCACTTCGCGGTCAATTATTCTTGATCAGATTGACACCCGGCATAAATTTGTGAGACCCTAATAACTTTATTTCTGGTAGAAAATAGAATACTCGCTTTACTTGACCCCACGTGCCTTCTCTCGGGTTATATTTACCCAAGGATTCAAGAAAATCCATTCTAGGAAACTGTTTATTTTTACCAATAACCTTGACAGTATCATCCTATAAGAGTCTTCATGGAAAACTAAAATGCATTTTGTGATATTTTCTCTTTTAGGGCGGGCCAAACATTTTGACAGTTTTAAGGTACTTGGTTTGACTGAGTTCCCCGAGCGATCACTTTTGTTCCAAAATATTTTCTATGAACATGCCTTTTCCCCCTGTGAACAACTTAGTTTTCGATGTGTCTTTGTACGACTTATTATGGTTTATAAATGTAAAGGAGCAGAATAAAAAAAGAAATGGTATCTACGATCAATATCTAAGGAAATTGAAAAAGGATCGAGCAAAGGAAGAACATGTTGAAATAATGCTAAGGACTGGCTCCACCAAGATCCGGTACAGTCTTTTGGGGGCTTACCCTATAGGCACGCTTTGATCTTTGAAGCCTCAGCTGATCATACCGAATCTAGAAATGTTTGAATGTGGCGTCGCAGTCACCACAACTGGAGTTGAAGGTTGCTGGGAGGGACGCTGATGGTCTCTGCGACCCCGAGCACAGCAGCTGGAGTAGGGCCGTTTAAGGACAGTCAGCCAGGGACTGAACAACTGTTCTATAGAATCAAGAGTGGCCTCGCTGCACCGCTTGATCCACTCCTGCTGGAGCGGGAAAGCTTAACAGAGGAGATGGTAAAGGTTGTGTCAGCAGATGGTCCTTGAGCAGAGGGAGCAGGGGCCAACACAAGAGATGTTGTTCTTAAGGTCAAGTCGACAAAGCCAGATGGAGTGATTGTCAGGACTCGCATTGGGAAGAGACCGGGGGTGA
>BMAO01015070.1:0-22161 GCA_019973975.1 Trichonephila clavata | reverse complement strand
AAGAAGACTGTTTTACGATCGACACAGTAACGCAACTTATATAAAAAAAAAACCAAAACCCCACTCCCATTTTTCCAAGTGGTGTTACCCAGGAACGAAAACAACCAGCGTATTTTCGACATTAATAAGGTAGGATTTATGCACGTTAGTGTGGAGGGATTCCTCATTAGAGGAGTTACCCAATGCTTTAACTGCAATAAATTCTACCACACGGCAGCCATTGCCACCTTAAGCCAAGATGTTTGAAATGCGGCCTGGAACACCAGACTAGAAATTGCACCATCAAAGAGAGGCAGGAGAACCCCTTCTGTATTAATTGTGAAGCCTATGGCCATACGGCCTCCTACACAAAATGTCCCAAGTTCCCTCAACCCAAAAAAGGCACTACATTAAATAACCCAAATAAAAATAAAAATTCCGATAACAATATGATAAAACCAGGAGTTTCCTTCGCTAACGTCGTTAGCGCAGAAACCTCCCCTCCCCCACCACCAGTACTGAAAAAATTCAAAATCAATTATAACAAAAACAAAGTCGTTCGTGAGCCCTGTGTTGACGGCAATATATCTGATCTAGTTCAAGTAATTGAACTATAGTTCAATTAATATCAAGAATATTAAAAAGATTCCCTGAAATTCTAAATTTATTACCCAAACTAAAGCAAGCTGAAATAGACAATAATGCAACATATGTTCTTGTCGAAGCTCTGCTCAACTAGAATTAATCCAAAATTTTTCATCACTTTTTCTTAATTTCTCATTCTCAAATTATTAACTTTAATTTCTTAAATCTTATTCCATCTTTATTATACCCCATCTCCATGTATCTTCAAAATCCATAGCTCCTCCCATTTTCTTATCAAGCTCACTGCAGTATCCAATCCCATTGCTTCCTATCAAACACAGACTGCTCTCACCCCATTGGCCCATTTCTTTGAAGCCACGCCTCCACTTCCAATCCAATCTACAACACCAGGACAACTTCATTGCTAGATAAAGGGCGGAGGGACCTGGCGGTCCCAGTCCCTAGATCAATATAAGCGGTATAAGCGGAAGTAAAATTGTTCACAAGTGCTTTAAAAGCCTTTCAGTTCAATAACCGCATAGTTATCGCACAAAGGAAGCATTTGGATGGTTTTTTACGAAGTAGAATTATCGGACGGCTGGAATGTGGACGTATCCAGCTCGAAGTATCCGAGGAACATGGAATCGCCCAGAGTGTCATCTCCAGGCTTTGGAAACGATTCCAAGGTGATGGTAATGTGAGTAGATGTTACAGCACAGGTTGCCCCCGAGTTACAACGCCGAATGAGGACCGGTAATTGGCAGTTACTACTAAAAGAAACAGACGGAGCACAGCATCAGACCTATTTCGTCAGCTCTCTTCAGCTACCGGTACGACAGTTTCAAGGCAGACCGTGTACAGACACTTAGGGCACATTGGTCTATATGCTCGTAAGCCTGTCAGATGTGTTCCCCTTACCGCAACTCACTGTCGCTTGCGATTAACCTGGAGTAGAGAGCATGCATTGTGGACACCGCAACAGTGGTCTTCTGTGATGAATCCAAGTTCAACGAATCCAGGTTCAGTTTGCATTCTGATTCTCGCCGGACTTTCATATGGAGAGCGCCAGGTACCCGTTACCACCAAGAGAACTCCATTGAACGACACCGTTACGGTGGTGCAGGATGGCTCGTTTGAGGAGAAATTATTCTTGGTTCCAGAACTGACCTGCATGTTCAGAGTGTAACGATGACAGGCCACATCTATCGGGATGTCATTCTGGAACAACATGTACGTTTGTTTCGGGGCGCCATGGGTGCTGAATTTCTGTTTATGGATGACAACGCCCGTCCTCACCGTGCAAACATTGTAGACGAATGCCTTCAATCGGAGGATATCACCCGTATGGATTGGCCAGCATACTCACCGGACTTGAATCCAATAGAGCATGTGTGGGATATGCTTGACTGACGAATTGCAGCCCGTCAATCCCCTCCCACCTGTCTACCGGAACTTCGGAGGGCATTGCTTGATGAGTGGTGTAATATTCCCCAAGATCAGATTGATAATTTGATACTCAGCATGCGTAGGCGTTGTAAGGCCTGTATTGCATCGTCCGGGAGACATACTCCGTATTAATCATCATACTAACCATGTTATACTGTTTTTTGTAAATAGGTTCTTTTTTGAAATTTGCTCCAGGGAGTAAAAATCGCAATTTTTATTAATTATGTCTAATATATAGCATCTTTTTTGCTCTTTACCTTTTGTTTAATAAATAGAATTCACAAATAAGTCAAATTTGTTTTGCTTCCGTCTCTTTCTTTGCCTGAACTTCATTATCCTTAATTTATGGACATGAGTGTATATATATAAATTGGTAATATTTAAAAGTGATGGAGTTCACTTAAACACCAATATTTATTTTTTTATCTAATACTAATCGTGGGGGTTATGTACTTGCATTTTGATTAGGGCAGCCAACTTATGTAGAACGTATTTTCAAAAGGCAAATTGATGTCTAGTAAAATTAGTTTTTTTATATTATTTATTGAAGCTCAGTGGCTGAGTGCTAGTGTATCGCGTTTCCACGCCACATGTCCGGGTTACAAATCACGGACTGGGCAAAGTCAACTCAGCTTTTCATCCCTTCAGTGGGTCAATAAATGGATACCGAGCTTGTGCTTGGGAGCTGAACACTGGGTATTTCGCGCCAGACTGACCACTTGACCGAAACATCTGCACATACTCCCCAGCACCTAAGGTCACGAAAACTGAGATAGGCACAATAGCCTTGGCCCTCATGAACTGTTGCGCCAATGAGTTTAGTTTAGTATATTATTTATCAGTATAGTTAAATAAATTATTTAAGAATCTTAAAAATTTCCACACTTTATTCCTTCTTCTAGTTTAAGCAAAAGATTTATTTTTATCTCATGCGCTGAATCAATTTTTCTGTAAATATATGTCATGATTATCGTTTCAATAAATCTAAAGAACAAATAAAACAAGATTGCAATTCCTGTAATCATGCACTAATGCAGTAATTTCTGTAATTTATGCTATTTAATTTGATGATGTATATCTAGTAAAAAAAAATCTCTTTCCTTTATAATGAATCCCTTACTCTACAAAAAAAAATTACATTTTAAAAATAAATTACTTTTTAGAAATTATAGTGTTATTTATATTTATTATTAAAACATTGATTACCTGAATTTACTATAAAGGTGGCTGAATTTCAGATCGTACATTTCAAATTTTATGAGTAAATCAATTTGATGATACATATGATTGATGGTGTAATGATTTTAACTATATCAAAAAAGCTTAATTAATTAAATAAATCAAATACTTTGTGCTGAATGGTGTATATTTGTACAGACGAAAAGCATTTATATAGTCAGTTGGATAACAATTAGTCATTCACATACTCAATAAATTTCTAAGTTTCTTTGTTGTTCCTAAGATTTAACGAGGAAAAAAATTCAATTACTTTTTACTTTTGTTGAAAAGAACACAAAGAACGTATCAGCACCAAAAATTTAAAAATCTATAAATTCATCAACGAATATACATACTACATTTTCTACTAGTATGCCTTTGTTCGTAGTATGTATGTTTACTAGTCGTATATAATAAGTCAGAGAATTATTCTTCTTGGGATAGAAAGGGCAGTGAAGGGTGTTGTAGTAAACTGCTTACAGATTTTGAGTTGATTGCATGTGCTAACTGTACCGCAATTACTCTAACTCGCTTAAATTCTCCTTAATAATTCCACATAAGAATAGTTCAAGCGATATTTCCATTTTCCAATCAATTTTAAAAATTAATCTGAAAACAATCTGTTTCAAATATGGAAATCAACTACTGTGAATCGTAAGTTAATTATTAGCAAATTATTAAAATTTCATGATAAACTTGTAAGTAATTACAACTAAAAAATCGTATTATAGTATTCAAGCGATACAAATGACGACGTACTGGAAAAATTAATACATCTTTCTAAAAAAATGAATACAAAATAGTTTTAACAAGAATAAATATCCCAAAATATACTGGATCTCGTTTCAGTTCTGTTGTTTTATTGCAAAACAAACAATTAAGGCGTCGACCATTTCGGACAATGACTTTTTAAAAAATAAAACAAAGAACTATATCTCTTCACTCTCCTGTTTATCCGACCTACATAATAGGCATACATATCTCGTCTAATTTGGAAGTTTAAGAATGCTTGTTTCGTACGCTTAAAAGATGCTGAATTATCTGAAAAGAATTGGTTCTTTATTCTTAAGTCACGTAGAAATTCGTTTAAGCAATAAATATGCAAACAGAGGCTTCAGAATTACAGGCAAATGGTACTTTTTTTTATTGGTCAAGTATCTTCTTTCCTTGTAATATCTTGAATGATTGTAATTAATAGCTAGTTAAAAGAAAGTTTAGTCAAAGCAAACAAAGGTACGTGTTTCTTGTGTGTAGCTCATTGTTTTTAATTAAAACCTGAAAATTAATATTCACTTTACATTTAAAATGCCTACGTGAGCTTACCTTTGTTTTTGAAACTCAAAACCATTTTCTTTTCTTTATTTCAAATTGGTTTAAAAGGCCATAGAGCAAGTATAGAAATTACACAAGATTTAGCTCTTTTTATACAACTTTTACTGGTCCTTTTTTAAAAAAATATTAATATTTGTATGATATCAATCATTTATATTTCGACATTCCATTCAGTAACAAAATATAAACAATTATACAAATTTATGCACTATATTGTAGACCAATTTGTATACTCGATTTATGTATAGTCAATACATATGTATGGAAATCTTTCGTTATGATTTACAACAAATAAATTTGGTTTAAATATTTTTGAATATAAGAAAAGGTTATTTTAATATAAAAAACGAAACATATAAATTATATAAAACAAAATTTTAAAGAAAACGTATAAAACAAGAAAAAAAAAGAGACGAAAAGGAAACATAAAATTGTTTATAATTTTAAGTATGATGTGATTTATAGAGATTTAAGAAAATTCAATTTTTTTTATCTTAGACCATGTTCAACGATGCTTAAAAAGTAAGATGAATCATAATGATATTTAACTGCAAAATTTTGTGACATTGTTGTTTTCTCTTATTACCTTCAATTAGAATAATTTTTTTTCAAAAAAATTGCTTGTCTAAAAAATGAAATTTAAAAAAATTAATTATTTATAATTTAAAAAAAGGAGGCAAAAGTTTAGATATATAGAGATCATTGAAGATTTAGATTTGTAATTTTTAAATAAATATAATAATTTACATTTTATGAGGCAATGAGCAAACGTTTATTAATAAATTACAAATCCTTTTCAACCCAAATTTTTGCAACTTAAAAGTTTTACATTTCATAACTTAATGAATAGCGCTATTTTAATAAAAATATAGCGCTTATCTAATACAGTGAAATGCAGAAAATAATCCTTTGAAAATGATAAAAAGCGGTTTTAAATATCTGCCACGTTAAAAGAATCGATTATTGCAAACAATTATTCTACGTAAAATTAAAAAATTCTTGTTTGATTTTTTTTTTTTTAAATTAAGCAATACACAAATTATTATTCAAAGGTAAGTTTTTTTTATGAAATAAATTCAAATAATTTACCAAAAATTTCAAATTATTTACTGATTAATAGCATAGTTAGTGTTCACTAATTAAATTAATTGTTAATCTAATGAATCGACATAAACTAAAAATCAGAACGTTTTTTATACCATAAAATTAAAAGGTTATAAATGAAAAGAACACAATTCTTTCAAGAGATTCATCTAAGTAAAGTATATGAATTCTATTCAAGGAACATATTATATGCATTTTAGAATAATACAATAGGAATTCTATGAGGAAAATAAGTAGAACTCCTCCAAAAACTATATTCATTAAGCATATAAACAGAAAGAAAAATATCTTTAGTTCTGGTGGGAAAAAAAAATTCTCGTCTTACCTATAATACATGCCAGAACTGGTAAGGCTATTCCAAGTATGATAATAACCTTTGTTCTGTTTTTGGAATTCTCCTTTTTTCGATCATTAGATGCAAATGTGGATGGTGGAGGTATTCTACCTATATATGATCCGGCCACTAATCCCCGACCGGATGATGAAGAGCCGGATAGCGTCGAAGGAGGTCCTTGGGACCTTGAATTCCTCATCAAGAATCTTCGAAACACTTTTAAAATCCAAAAAAAGAATAAGATTCTTGTTCAGTTCAAGACATTTCCATCACAGCGCAGTTAATAGATGTAGATCCGTGATGTTTTCATTATGATGTTACTGAGCCTCGTGTTCCCATCTGGAGAACAGAAACCTTCACGTTACTTACCTCTTTCTAGTTTAGCTCATAAATGCCGCTCTTTTGGAACTAGGCGGTCGTTTTGTTGTGTTTTTTCCCTTTCCCCCTTCGCTACGTGTTGCGTGTGACGGTAGGGTGGTTAAGTAGACAAACGTTGGGTCTTCCACAAGAGGTTTTTTTTTTTACTCAGTCGGCAGCTGGGTCGGTGGAATTTTCTTTTCTTTTTCCCTCTTTTTCACTTTTTGTTTTGTTTTGTTTTTAACCGTTGTTTAATTTAGTATTCGTTGCGTTTGGTTGAACACGTGGGCGGCTGAATATAGAAAATTTAACGGTTTCTTGCTTACAACTTTGAGTTTCATTATCGAGTGCCAGCTTCATAGTAAGATTTTGTGCCAGACTCCTACTGGACCTTTTTTTTTAACGTAGTTCAGATATTCTCACTAATAATAAAAGGTTAAAGATTCGCGTTCGTTTTGAAATTTTGATTCACAAATCTCAAAAGAGTTTAAAAAATATATTTAATTTGAATTCATTTAATTTAATTAGATTCCTATTTTACAAATAATACTATAATGCATATTTAATGAAATATAATCAACAATTGAACTATTTTCCTGAAATATGTTCCTTATCAACTTTTATTTAAGAGCATTCCGTTTAAACGAATCTGGAAGTCTATTATAACATTAAAAAATATTGATATTCTTCATATTAATATCAGTTATTAATTTTACAATAACGTATCGGAAAATTTTAAAATAAAATTCAGAATATTAAAAAAATTACCATAAACAAATATTTTTAAAATTTAAAAAAGAACAAAAACTTTTTCTTTTATGTAGTACTATGGTAATTTTAAAAAAAATTCTAAGGATAATTCCCAAATGCAGTTTTTTAACCCATTGAAAAAAATATTCAAAACAGAATACTGCGCTTAAGGTAACCAAGAATTCCACAGTAAATTTAGTCAAACCTGTGTTGAGTGAATAGAAATTAAGTGTTAAAGATATTTTAAATCACTCATCGCATTGACAATCAGATTTTTAATTTTAGCATAAACATTACGTCTGTTTGTTTTCGTCTACGTTTTTTCTATAATATAACCACCTCCTATGAAAGTATTCAGTGTATGTCATTGATTGCATGTATACAGTGGCGCACACAAGGGGGAAGGGGGGGGGTCCTCGAGTCCGGACCCCCACCCCCAAAGCCCTTGATTTTTTTTTTTTTTTGATTGATTATAATCCTATGTATATAGTACGTAAAACTTAATTAAACATTTTTTATTAATGATTAGTTTTATTAATTAATGCTAACTAATCATCCAATGATTAATTTTTTGTAATGTTTTTTGTTCCCGAAAAACGGCAAAACCAAAATATTATGTTGGGTGGGGTATTGGAGCATGATACGAGAATAGTGGATTTTCGACCCGGGACCCTCCCCCACCCTCCTTGAAAAATTCCTGAGTGCGCTACTGCATGTATACATATATATATGATGTAATAGGTTCCTTTTAATTATTATAAGCTTGATAACTGTTACAGTATATACTCCAATGGTAAAAGAGAAAGTAAAAAACATGTTTTGGATAAAGTTGCATTTTTCCTTTTGTGGTCAATTACTTTAATCCTTATTTGGCATTTTGTTTAATTACAAGCATTTGTAGACTGTTTGCTGTCCTTATTTTAGGCAATTCTTGAGTAATGTTTTTAAATTAAGAAGGAAGTTCTTTAAGTAATGTCGAGATTACAGCACATATTATATTGTTAAAAGTAATAACAAACAAAGTACATATATACATATATTTGTACTTTTTTTATATTGATCTTAACTGACCTCGCTGATATACTTTCCTCTAAGTTTTGATAAAAGCAATTATTTTGAAGTTGCTTTAAATTTTTTTGAGGAAAAGCTAATTTTATATTGCTTAGTTACATATTTTATAAAAAAAAAATGAGCGAAAGCTAATTTTACAGTGCAAGTACAGCTTTCATAACTATTATAATTATTTATATTCTCAGCTATTAAAAGAAAATTAAATTATATGTAAAATTTTACGCATGATGTTTTAAATGCCTATCACAAAATGCAGTTTGCAAGCATTCTAATATTTTGCACTTCAATAATTAACATCAGAATGCGCGTTATATGGCGATGCTCGTTATACGCCGGATTTTACGGTAAGTGGAACTTTATATGAACAACACAGTAGATAATTTAAATTATTTTTAACGTTCTAATTAAAGAACGTATACTCTATGTAAGTATTATTATTGAATACGAAGTGTATTTTTACGGAATCTGGGGAAAAAATTCAAACACAAAAAACCCGTCGCCTTAAAATATCCTTCTAAAATCATAAAAAGAAATACTAGGCAATTTTTGAATCATCCGTTTAACAAATTTTCTATTTGTCTCTAAGATTTCATAAAATTACTATCTGCTTAATTCAAAGGGCGAATTAAAATTTATATTTCTAATTTCACAGGGATACTAATTATTGAAATTGGTACAGATAATTTTAATCGTGACTACAAAAGCACTTTTTTTAAACTTTTCCTCAAATTAATTGTAGTTACAATAGATCTACTCGAATGTGTGATGAAATAAAAAATTTTACCAAGAAACACACACACACAGTAGTAATAGAAATTACTCAAAAAAATTTTTTAAAGGCAGTTTTAAAATTATAGTTATACTTTTTTTAAGAGGAAAAATTACAAAGCATAAAGCAATGATGTCTATTATTCCCTCGGTTTTTCAGAGGAAAATTTTAAAATAGATGGTCATCTAAACATTTAGTTTTAAACATTCACAATGAAATATATTTAGTTTTCTTTACTAAAACGGATGATTATATTCTATTTTAAAAAGTTTCTTCAACAGAATTATTTCATCACGATGAAGAGTGTACAGCAAAAAAATTGCAGTCTTCTAAATGGAATAAAAATCAAATAGAAAGTGACCTAAAATTTTATTTCCTGTATATAAATGATAAAGTAGTATAGCTACACTGTAAAATAAGTAATTTATTGACTTGTCAAGTAACTAGTTCAGAAATATGAAAATAAAAATTTCATCTTCAAAAAATAAATTTTCTTTTCAATTTCTGTCAAAGAAGAGCTTTTATGTTTGATAAGACCTAATGACTTCTTAAAAAAATGTTATCTCATTTTGAAGTTTCAAAAGTAGCACAATAAGTAATTCCAAATGTAATGGTTTAATTTTAAAAACAAAATTTGTAAACTTTAAACACTGGAGAAAGATTTGTTCTGTTTAACTTTTTTTAAAAGATATTAAATTTGCTTAGACATAACAGTTTTGACAAAAAGTAGCGATGTGCTGCTAATTTTAATGAGAAGCTGCTTTTCCTCAAAATTTATAGTAAGAGATAAGACATGAAGCTCAATGAAGTATTAAATAGTTTATAAGTGAATTAACTGACATGTATTTTAATTAATGTACAAAAAAGAATCTTTCCCAAATGACAAAAAATAAATTTAGAGCTTATAACAACTTTAAATGTATTATTTAATTGTTCAAACATTACCTTTTGCTGTAGTTAATGCTGAATCCGAAATTATGCTATCAAGATAAAACAGTTATTTTTTTTCAATCACACAGTAAAAAATAAATAAATAATTACATTAATGATTTTAAAAAAGTGTTTCTTTTTTAATAGCATGCATTTTTTGATTCATTTATTATCTGTTTCATTATGAATATTTTAATCTTTTCTGGATTTTCTGTAAGATGTAGGTGTAATAGCTTTTATATTCATATAAATGCAAGAAATGTATGCATAAAGTATATAAATCAAAGAATTCCGTATTAGATGGAGTAATAAAAATTATACATATCACATTCTTCATAAAGATATTTTAATAAATGTAGCATAATGTTGAAAAATGAAATGCAAACACTATAGTTAAAATATTGATAAAATTAAAATATAGTTAACAGTATTTCTCCAAAACACTTTCTTGACATGAATCTAAGGAATAATGAATATCATTAGTGAATGTAAATGAATCTGATCTTTTCATCTCATGATGATTATAAATACGGCAAAAGTTAAGAAATTAAATTATAAACTATTAATTACTTTTCAACATCTAATTGATTTTAATATATCTAGTTTACTAAAATAGAACAGAATAATTAAGATAATGTATGAATCATAACCTTGTTTAATTCGTTATTAAAAATGAATGTTCATAATTTATGTTTTTTTTTCCAGTTGCTTAATCGCGCGAGACTGACAATTTGATTCGGCCAGAGTTAATTATAAAGTGAAATGTCAAAAATAGAATAGAGCAAATTGCGACTTTAATTACATCTGAAATTTATGGTTATTGAATTAATTGTGTGGAAAAAAAATCAACCACTGGACTATAAAAGATTATATTAGAATTCACACTGATTTAAGAATAGAACAGAAAAATATTTATGTTAAAGAAAGTAATATTTCATCTGCAAAATTTATATTTAAAAACAGAAAGAGAAAGGTTGTGTTTTAATTATAAAATAAAATCCATGGGAAGGGTTTACTTTTCCCAGTCTACGGTCATCTTGCATAATTTATCGAAATTTCTATATTGTGCTATTTATTGCTGCTATTGCTTTGTTGCTGCGAAATAATATTTCTCCTAAATCTTCCATTAATAAAAATGATTAAAATATCATTTAGATTTTATAGTTTTACGTATATATTTTTTCGCATTAATCTATATAAAATGAATTACGAAAGAGAAGTTGGTGTGTGTGTGTTTTTTTTTTTACCACATTGGAATTCATAATGATTGCATTTATATTGAAGCTCATAATAAGTTTTCAGGAATATATTGCTCACTTCTCACATTTTATATTTTTAGTACATGCACAAGGACATTTCTAGTACACACAAACATTTATAGTACGTAGAATTAGATAAGATATCATCAGAAATTCTCCAAAATAATTTAACCTATTAAGTTGAAAATTAAATACTTCAGTTGTTAAAATATCATGACAACTTTGACAAACTGTTTTATTTCAAAATTAATATTTTATTTTAATCAGATTTAAATCTACATTAAAATCAACTACAGCACAAATAAAACACAAAAAAATATAATGAGCTGAATTTGAAAGAAAGAACTGTTTTAAATCATTTGGTAATCTTTAAAAATATATTAAATTCGTATTTTCAAGGAAAATCTTGCATTATAAAGAAGAGGGTACAATAACTAATATTTTCTAAGTAAGGAAATCAGTGTGTGTTGCAGATATTTAATGGATAGAAAAACACTGAATTTTGACTTTTAAAGTTTTTATGAGAAGGACACGTGTCTACTTTTTCATAAAAACTCTTCTGAACTTTTAAATTTAAAAAAAAAATTATATCCTTTCGGTAATAAATATAAAATTTGAATAGTTTGTAATTGAATTAGAATAAAAAATATTTAACTTTAAAAGTTAAAAAATATTAAAATTATGTTGGAAAATTTTGAATATAATTGTTTATTGTAAACTCAAGAGAGTGATTATTATTTTATTTTTCAAAAAACTACTTTTTGATTTCTAATGATGGAATTACGGTTCTCTCTGTGTTGTAATTAAATTACAGTTATAGTGTTTTATCTTATTTCATGAGTTCGCTATTGCTTTAATCAGAAAAATAAATGAGGTTAGACATTTCTAAAGCTATAAATTTTGTAAATTCATAATTAAATAATAAATTACAGTGCAATTTGTTATAAATTATAGATGCATGTTCTATAATTTTCTTTTGTATGATGAAATTAATTTTATGTAATATAAAAATTTTCAAATAATTAACTAAATTAAAATGATTTATTATGATTTCATGTTTTTTCTCTGCTAGAATAAGAGTGATTAATGTTTTAAAAAGGAGAAAATTCAGATATATAACAAAGAAATCAATAAATACATATACTCTTAAGAAAGTCAGAATGTAATATATATTTCACTGAAAGTAGAAACAACTATCGAGTAAACAATCGTAAAGATTCATCAAAATTCCATTTTGCAGATCTTCATTGAAAAATGAACATCCTACTAATTTAAATTAAAAGATAATTTATAATATTTTATTTTTGGAGTCAATATTATTATCCTGGAAAAAAGATTACTTGCAATAAAAGATCCATTGCTCGAAACTAATGAGGTTTAATTTAAAGCTCTGAAACTCTGGATCAAAATCGAGTCATGGGAAACTATTGACTTACATTCTCAATGCATTTGAAAGTTAAATAAGATCATGAGAAAATGAAATCGCTTTGTGATGATTTAAAAACTGAGCTATCCACAACTTAATTTGCGAGATTGTATCTTTACGGTGAAGCTACAATTTTTTTACTATTTTTTTAACTATAAATTTATCTCTATACTATATACACTATTTTTCTTGAGTTAACTTAAAATAATACTATTTCCCACAGTTAACTTTTTTTAAAATCTTCGTTGTATCTCACTCACTTTGTTTACTGATGATTCCAATAAAATTATTGATAACAGGATAAATATCTACATACGTTGAAATAATAACAGCATTCAAATTATTATCTTCGGTTGGGTAATACATTTTCAGCCAACCCCGTGTGCAGAATTATTTTCTTAAATTTCCTTGAATAGAATAAATTGTCTGAATTATGTGTGTTTTGTATTCATAGAAGACAACGTTTGTATGTCTCGTGTTTGATTTAAACAAGATATAAAGCAGTACAATTTTTCAAACGTTGTCTTGTCTAAAATAAAAATGAGCATCGACTAGATAAAAAAGACAAAACGACACTAGAACCCAAAATTGATGAAAAAGATCGCCGTTTTTCTTTCAACTGTGTCATTTTTTGAAAAATGAATTACATTCATTATCATTTTTTAAAGTTAATTTGACGGATAACTGTAACTTATGTAGATAATTTCTTCGAATTTATTATTTCTGAGGAATAGTTTAAATTTTGATGTGAATAATATACTTCCAAGACCTATTTCACATAAATTTCAAACTAGTAAATCGAATGTTTGGAGTGGCCCAAAAATTTTATTTACTTTGTCTATAGTTTTATCTCTTTAAGTTATTGTTGTTGAACCACGATGAAAATTTTGTTCAAATTTATTTAAATGCCATGAGATTTGTTCCGAATGTTAACCAAATCCTTAAAGCTGAAATAAGTCTGAGAAAGTATATAAATTTTAGCTAAGTTCTGAAAAAATATGAAAACATTTAAAAATTTTATTGTATTTTGGTTTAAAAAAATGAGCGAACTATTTTACACAATCATTAACTTCTCATTAAATGAAAATGTTGAAATTTACTATAACCTCGTTCAATATAAACATACTAAACGTCACTAAACAACAGCTTAAAATCCTGAAAATCTATTCTCTTTAGAGTAACTTTTAATACGTTGATAAATAAATTCGTAAATTCACTACAACTAATTTTTATCGATTTTTTTTTTTTTTTTTTTTTTTTTTTTTTGTATTTTCTAAAATAAGAATAATATTTGATGAAATTCAAAATGTCATCTACTCCATTAGATCTTTTTTTTAAAGAAACCTAAGGGCCATTTTTCAACTAGACTTCTTACCTTTTTCAGTTCGATTTTTTATGAATGAACTGTAATTGCTTTCGTCTCTCAGTTTTTGAAAAAAAAAATATTACAAAAAGATTGTACATTTATGAATTAATGGATCTATTGGTAATTTCTTTCTGCCTTTTATTTCTTCAGTGAGTTGATAAATGAGTATCAAGCTTGCTTGGGAACTAAACACTGAGTGCTTGTCAGACTGACCACCTGACAAGAACATCTGCTGATGCCCAAGGTCATGAAAACTGAGATGGGCACAGTTGGCCTTCCCCCTTTATAGGCTGTTGCGCCACTGAGTTTTGTTTATTATCAGTAATTTATTAAAAATTCTTTCAATAAAAAAAATCGTGAACAATATATATTTCCTTAATTTTTTATATAACTTTTGAGTTATATTCTTAACAAAAAATGCATAGCTAATTTACATACAAATAGCGGGAAAGCTTATTTGCTATATAAATATAAACATACTCAGGAATTTCATTGCATTGAGAAAATAAGAATAGTTATTATGAATTCGGAAGGGTGGATATTAACTCGTAATACAGTGGCGCACACAAGGGAGGGAGATCCCCTTTTCCGGAACCCCCTCCCCCGAAGACCTTAACATTTTTCGTTTAATTATAATCCTATGAATATAGCACATAAAATTTAATTAATTGTTGCTGTAAAAAAACTAATTTTATAAATTTATACTATAATTATTTATTCAATAATTAAATTTTTACTTTATTTTTGTTCCCGAAGTTCCAAAATCAAAGGAATATTTTTAGCAGGTTGGTGGACTTTTGACGCTGGGCCTCTTCCCCTCCCCCTGAAAAATTCCTGTGTGTGCCACTTTCGTAATCTATTGAATAATTATATCAAAGGCAGAAAAGTAATTCTTATTCATGCATATTTAAAAAGTGACCAAAAATAAACATTTTCGGTATAATTTCCTAAAATTATATTTAAAGCCAATATCTCACTGTATCAAATATGAAGAAGTATTGCATTAAAAAGGTTTTAATTTGTTTTTTAAGTAATATTTTATTTTAAAAAGATATGTATATTACCTTAGATTTTTAGAAAAAAAAGTATATTATTTTATATTTTTAGAAACATAATAAAGTTTCTTTTTTCAAAACCAACTGCTAAGAAGCTATTTTTTTGGAAAAAAAATTAAATAAAAAGAAAAAAAGACACACACAGATTGTTACGTAAATAAATAACATTTGAAAGTTATGTAATTTTATGTTGCTTAAGAAATCAAAACAAAAGTTTTTGATGCGTTAAATTCTTTTCAAAAAATAAAAACTTTTCCTGATAAAAAATTTTCATTTGAAATTTTTTTTAGTTTATTTCTAAAAAGAGAGGAAAAAAAGGTCAGTATAACATTCTTATAAATCTTTTTTTACAATATATTTTAATTTTCTTCCCCCCCCCCCATACTTAAAACTATTTCTATCTTTAAAAAAATAGCATGAATTATCCATATTTCCCATATACTCAATTGATAATAAAATATGTACGGAAGAACTAAAAGAATATGCTTAAACTGTTAAAACTTTAAATTTATGTAATAATGAAAGACGTGAAGCATATAATTGATCGTAAGTAGTTTAGAAAATTAATGTGTTATCTTCCTTTATGTCAGTTGCTAGTTTTATTGAAGATTGATAAGTAACACCATTTTTCCCTAAACATAACAGAGAAAATTTCTCCTTTGTTATATCGTTTCTAATACTCATAGGCAATACGTCACATGCTCTCGTGCAATTGTTTTACTTGTTATTCTTTATTTCTAGTTACCTAATTAGTTTTACATAATCATCAAAATAGTTTTAGTCAAATTTTTTTAACTTTATATCCAAAGTAAAAATGATTTTCTATGTAAATGAAAAAAAGTGACGTGTGTGATCCCCCCCCCCTCCCTCCGAAAAAATTAGTATCCTTTAAGGAGGAAATGTCGCTTGGTGCTTGTTGATGAAAAGAACCTCTCAAAATCTTAAACTCTATTAAACCATGATTTGTTACATTCCTAATCACATTAAAACTTTCAAAAATCATAAACTCATATGACGAATAATTGACAATTTTCTCAATAGTTTATGAATGTAATCATAAATAGATAGCTTGATTCTTTATAAATTATTATTTACTGATTGAGATGCATAATGGAACCAGAAAAGGAGTAAAGAAAAGGGAACAAAATAAAGCTGTTCTACATTTCACTAATTTTATTATTAAGGTGATTATTCAGTTAAGCGTAAAACGTACAAAAATTGAATCTATAACCTAAATTAAGTTAGTAACCTGAATTTACATTATTGAAAGGCAAGCATTTTTTTTAAATATATAGTTAATAATACAGTAAAAAAAAAACAACTTTTTTTTTGTTTTGTTTTTTGATTTTTTAAGATCAAGCCAAATAATTATTTCCCACTCCTATTCTAATCTAAATCCTTTCCAATTAAAAATTTTTCTGTGTATCAATTTTAATATATTAACAGAGATTTTCAAAAATGAAAATGAAAATCAAAGCTCAATTTTAAATATTTGTAAAATTATGGAAAACTGTACAAAAGTAATTTGATTTTCCATTTTGGTACCGATATTCCCGTACATTGGTAAATTTTTTTTTATTTCTAAAATTGTTATACAAGTTCTAGAAAATGTTTCAAAAAATGAACTAATCGCAAACTGTTTGGATTAATTACTATCCCAATAAGAGAAATCAAATGATTCTGAATAAGTTAAAAAGAGTAGAATATATTATATATATATATATATATATATATTATATATATATATAATGAAGCCTGTTTAGAGCTACTGCAATGAATTCTATATGATTAACGAAATCATTATATTAATTAAATTTATATTTCGATGAAAATTTTAAATTGTAAAGAGAAAAAGCTCTTTTTTTGTTATTTTAAAATATCCTTAAAGGATCTAAAAAATTATTTATGCATAGTTTCATTTAAAAACTCAAAATAATTAATATGCTAAAGATTTCATAATTTCTCTTAATAATGATACTTATAATAGTAAGTCTGGTTTTTGAGAAAACACTCTTCACACCACAGCTAGATATTAATCAAAAATAAACTCATAGTAAGTAATTGCATGGATGTAATATGTAGCTTTGCGTTTATTTCACTTTTAAAAATTCGGTAATAGATGTAAAATAAAAAGTTACATTTATTATGTAAGCTTATTTCAGCTTAAAAATATACGAATATTACATTTGAAACTTCAGTATATTATAAGCTAGTTTTAGGTCGATATCTCAACTATTCCTAACAGGCACGAAAAGCAGAGGAACAAACTACTTGATAGAAAAATTTCAGATAAAAACTACTTTCAATAAGTAAATAGGTTAACGACATTTTGAGATGAAGCAATATACAAGTTCACGATAAGAATGTCACCATTTCAAAAATCTAGATAATAGTAAACTTTAATCCATTGAAAAATAAACTTTTTCTCGAATAGCTGATAATTATTTAATTTAAATAAACTATTATTGGCAAAATATATTTCTAATAAATAAACTTTTTTTCCTCTTTCAGTGCTTCTTATTTATCTGTAGAAATGTAGGAAATTTTGGATCTATTTTATATCGATGCGCTATGTGCCAAACGTCTTTTTGGCGCTGTTTTGAAATAACACCAAATACGATTTTGGCAGTCAGTAGTTTTCAATCCAAGCTTTAGCTTATTTTAGGGCGTTAGCTTATTTTAGCTTTGCACTAAATCTCGACATAAAAGTATTTTAAAAGAGTACCTTATTCCGACCAGAGTTTAAATACATTAAAGTTAGAAGAAACACAAAGATAAAAATAAGCCAAAATGTTCTTACTGTTTTTGTGAAAAACAATTGAAAAAATACTAGTACCAAAATTTAAGGAAGTAGAATATCAGGTATTTAGGAATGCCGAAAAAAACAGAAAAATATGGAACGTAGAATATGAAGGAAATGAAAAAAAAAAAAAGTATTATAACGGTTTAAAAAAAGAAAAATCTCAGGCCTAAAACGAAAATTACTCTCGGGAGAAAAAAGAATGACGGTGGAATGTTATGATTCCGATTCATATAATCGAATATATTTTCAATATGTTCGAGGAATTCGAATGTATTATGAAAATATATAAATCCAACATTAATCAATAACTAATATCGATACAATAATTATAAAAAAAATTATATTATGAAATATATGTTATACTAATCACATATTACGGAAAAAAATAACTATCATATATAATAATAATTGTAATTGTGTATTATACTTGAATAATATATATTAAAATTAATCAATAACGGTTTTCAATTAATAATTGCTGAAAACTTGCAAAATTTCAAAAACTGTGAGTTCCTTTAATGAATTTCATCAAACAAAAAATGCTTAAAAATGCATTATTTTAATAATATAAAGTGGAAATGAGCAAATTGCTGCCAGTGAAAAAAAGAATATCATATATATTTACTATATGATGGCAAAAAAAAAAAAAAATTGCCCTGTAAAATTCGCAACAAAACATACGGCTGTCATATTTCTTATCCTAAACTATTTTTCATTTCGCGGCCACTCTTATCACATTTTATGACGTACGAAATAAGCAAAATCTTAATCAAGAATGAGAATTATATTTAAAAAAAAAGAACAGAACTATTAGAAAACAAAGTAAACAGAAAGTCGAAATTTGGGCAACCCTTTTCGTCATAAAAATTAAAAGCGCGGAGTTCACATATTCTTTTTAAAAATTATCCTAGACACCGGTGTAGCTTGTTCTGAGGGGGCCCTGTATCAATATTCCTTTGAGGTCCCTTTTTAGATATGAGAGCCCCATTTGTGGGACTGTAGTTACACGTGTTGGGGCCCCTGTAGCTTGGGTCAGCCGTATCATTGATACGGCGGTAGTTACGTCCCTGATCCTAGATCCTTTTACTCGCCAAAAATGCTCGAAATATTTATGTTCGAACAAACTGCAATCTAGACAACGCAAAGTATGGAAATATTTAAGAAAAAATCGAATTAAACCATCTGAAATTGTTAGGGATACAGCCATAAATGGAATATTAATTAGAATTTACTATAATAATAATAAATAATAAAGCAATATACGTAACCATAGATATTAAGTTACAAATAATTGAAAAATAAAATTACAAAAATGAATAAAATAACAATAAATAAATAAACAATAATAAAAAAAAATAAAATATCCATGGAAGCCACAGAATCAAATTCAAAAATCAAGGTATACACATTGTAACATTATTGCTCAACTTAGCAAATGTCAACAACTTGGCGCTTACCGAATAAACTATCAAATGTTGAAAAACCAGTAAAAAAAACTTAATGGCATTATTAAATTGGTTTGAATTATAAACACTTGAACTACACGAAAGCCATTGATTGTGGATCATATAATTTTGAAATCAATATCAAAGAATGACCATCGTGGTCACACACACACTCTCCTATCTCCTGTGAAAACACTACTAGAACTTTAAGTTCCTGTTCTCTTCTTTAAGGCGCAGCATTCCTATTATTACACAATGATGTTTTTTTTAATGGAATTATTAATAACTCAATATGACGTAAGATACAGAAAATTCAAAATCCCCGGTACAAGGCACTGCTTTATTTTTACACTTGTAGTACATTAAAATTGTACAAAAATGAATGATATCTTTATAACAAAAGAAGATGATTCTAGATGATTTTTTGCAGATATTTCTAGAAACATTCCATCAGAACAATCAAAACGATAAACTATTGAAACTATTTCAATCACTTAGATTACTGTTTTTTTTTAATAATAATACAATTATGAGGCAATTTTTTGCAATTATTAAAATGGAAAAATCTATGTAAATAATCTATATAATATGGTTGACCTATATGGTGCTATCTTTACGATTATTTCACGATTGATATCTACTGTATCTTTTATATGAAAGATCATTGTATCACATTTGCATTTAAGCGTGTGTTTAAAACTAAAGTTTAATTATAATTTTATATAAACATGCTTTAAGAATTGGGTAAGTAAGGTTAGCAATTAAGGATTTCACATACGCACGCATGTATACCTGAATGTATAACTGGAAATATGAATACACAATTGAGAATATATTAAGGTAAGTAATAATTAAGAAATTTATATATACATTGGATTTAACTGTCAGGAGCTATAAAATTTGATAAACAACAACAACAACAAAAAGCTATGATGCATGTATTTATTGAATGATAATTTCTTTTAAAAGTATTTCCAGCTAAAAATGGCATTTTGCAATATATAAAAATATTCATTTTAAAAAATTAAGTTTAATAGCTATTATTTCTTTTTACCTCGCAATAGCTTTATAAGTAATTATTCAATGAAACACTTATAGTCTCATGAATAATCAGTGGTAGCATAAGGCATCAAGATCAGCTTTTTAGTTAAGAATATTTATTGATACTACTATAGCTAACATTTACAAAAAATACTTACTGCTAGAACAGCAGATTTTTGGACAGGAAGTTAGCAGAAGCCTTAGATTTTTATTCTTTACTTGAGTGTGCTGTTCGTCCTAGAGATATCTTTTTCCAGCTTTATTTTTCACAAAGGCTCCTTCAGAATCGACTCTAAGTGTAATCAAGTGATCTCCTGAGTCATGAATATTGTTAGACATTAGCAGGCAAAACTTTTTCATAGGTTTTCATTCTTATAATCATTCAATGATCAAAAGATTCCTTTAAATGACGATAACATCTTTGAAAATATGCAAACAAATATTAAGCTCAACTTTCGTCGATTGGCATTACAATTTTCTCCGATTGAACTAAATTAAATTTGGAAAATAACAGATGCTAAATTAAACAACATAACTTTTATCAACAGACGATTATATATCAGCAAATATATAAATAAGTAATCAGATAAAATAAGAGTTATAAAATTATTGAATTAAAGCAGACGATAATAATATAGAGTATATTTGACTCAAAATATCTATCGATTTAAAAATTATAGAGAGAGAGAGAGAAAGAGAGAAGAAAATATTAAATAGAACAAAATATTTACAATATGAACAATTTGATGTCAGAACAGTATGAGATAAAGCGGATTTCGCAAAAGCTTGTCTGATGGCGAATCTTGTAACGTCAAATGAAATATTTCGCCAGATTCGGGCTGTTTTCATTTAAAAGAATTCTATAATACGTCTTATAGTGAAGCTGCCTTACAAATGAAAGTGGGTAAATAAGAAGGTTACACACTTCGTAATATTACGATTTTCTAAAGAGTAATTGTAAGATGAAAGTCATGTAATTAATATAATATGGAATTCTACTAAAAAGGTTAATAGTATTACATAATCAGGAACATTTCAATAACACATTAACAACATTTAAATAATGTATAAATATTATATTTAAAATGATGGAATTTCTTCTAACTTTTAAGCTGAATTTTTAACGTTAAAACCAAAAATATGTATCATTCCTGAAACAAATTAGAATAAAATTCATCGTAAACATTGGAAAATTGTTTAACTTATTCCCAAATAATCTTCAAAACTGCTACAGAAGTAAGCGCCTTCATTTTGAATATTCAAACTAATAAACGTCCTAAATTGAATTACAATTATATATTTACATATAATAAATGATAACCACATAAGAAGAAATCCACGTAAAAGAAGCATTGAAAATGTAATTTAGAGTATAGCAACATTTTTCGTTACAGTTAAGCATTTTAAGTGACCCAAATATAGTTCATATTTTTAGTGAAAGTCAAATTAATATCATTCATAGCTAAAAACGCACTTACAGTTACTTAGGGAAATAAGAAGCCAATGTGTTCATTAGAACAATGACTAACCTTTATTAATAATCGCCTGTTGGTCGAAATTACATTGAACTACGAACACTATAAGATGGTCTCAGAGAATTTTTCTCTTACTCTACATTTATTCGTTTCACGATTATTATGTCTTTTCATTAAGGTATGGGTCCTCGAAATCCTTTCAAGCATTTAACAAGTCATAATAACATTGTAAAGAATGGTTGACCTCGTTCTACACACGATACGCTGACATACTAATATCATTGGTGGTAAATTTTCACTCCTTCATTTTACCTTAAAGAAATACATAAAGCACGCACAAGTTATTGACCGCAATGTAGCATTTGCAGCCTCTGGAGAACTGAAAAGTAATACGTAACTGAACAAAGCACAACAGG
>BMAO01015069.1:0-21057 GCA_019973975.1 Trichonephila clavata | reverse complement strand
GTGTGTGTGTGTGTGTGTGTGTAGTGAAATCACATCCTCGTAAAAGTTATTTTTGTTAACACCCAACCTTTTCATGCGTATCAAATACTCTGCCTTTAACAGAGAACAGGGAATTAATTTTCCTTCTTTGCCCGTGTGCACACACTTTTACTTCACTCTCTTCTGGGTCCTTAGGATTATAATAGTATGAAAGCTTTAGTGTAATTTAATAATGGCTTGTGATAGTCATATAAATTAGTATACTAAAAACTACAATCACAGCCATAATCTTTCTTTTTATGATGACCCACATTCCAGATCATCCACAAGAATGCCATTTGAGAAAGCGTTATGTGTGTATATATGTTACTGGCAGTGTATGAAATCCGGCATTCTATAGAATGCCCAAGCCAATGTGTGAAATATATGTAAAATATGAAGCATTTCGTTCATTGTCGGCTGGTTTTAAGTATTCTATACAATATCTAGACATTCTATATAATGCCTAATGAGAAACCGGCAAAGTATGGAATATATCTACGTTCCATTTTGAATATTGCATGGTGACACGAGATTTTTAACACGTGCCTCAGACTCAGAATTTCTCAGTTGAGCATTGCGGTTTGCTCGGCAGTGCCAAAATACTCAATTTTACTAAACTATTTCACCTAAAAATTGTTTTTTCCCTGTGCTGTGTGAAAATTTAGTAGCAATCTATGGTATAGGAGAAGGAGTCACATGGTCTATAGTAGGGGTGGGCAACCTATGGCACAAATGGCGTTACACATGTGGCAAGCCACATTTCTCTCTCAGTGGCACTTTGCATTACTAAGGAAATTTGTCTGTTTTTGAGTTGTGTCAAAAACACCCTAGGAATCATATTAGTAGATTAGTTTAACACGACACAGCTAAACGGTTGCTGACCACTGATCTATAGACATGAAACAACTATTCGACGAAGAGGTGGCCAAAATTCAAGTTAATGCTGCCAAAAAAAGTTATTTACTAGAAGTTAATAACTGTTGTATAAAATGCCAAAATAACTACTAAGAAAGAAACCAGGGATTAGTGGTAGTTGAATAGCTATGATGTGATGTTTGTTGAAAATAAAAGTACACTCATTCACCTGTTAAAGAAGACTTCAGTATCATACAGCAGTGGTCCCCAACCAACGGTCCGTGGATCAAATGGTATCGGGCCACTCAAGGAGCATTAAATTATTGTCATTGTATTTATTGGAATGTATTTCTCTCTTGTGCATTTCTGTTCCATAGAAATCACTTTATATTTTATGTAAAATCACTTTATATTCATTTATTGGTGCAACTGAATTTTATTCTGAAGGCGTGTTTAAATACAATTTATTTTAGATCAAAACAATATAAAATATAAGTAATCAAAAACCTACCGTCAACAAGCCGTGGTAAAGTTATCAAACGTTGATCGGTCAGAAAGATAAAAAGTTTGGAAACCACTGCTATACAGTAATACGTCACGGATTTTTAGGACATGATAGTTCGAGCCTCGTATCGCTGAAGACCTGAAGTGTAGGGAAGCAATGCACGTTAAATCTGTCGAGAGTTCAAATGTCCTCCCGTTGTCGTGGTTGTTAGGAGAAGGAGGGGGCCAGCTCAGGTGTCGTCCAGGTCACTTGACTATGGTTCAAAATTACGAGGTCCGATTCCAAAAGCTCTCGAGTAGTGGAACATAGTGCTAGGTAGGTATTCAGTCCTTGCTTGAGGACATAATATAATTCTGAAAAAACTTTCAACCAAATGCAAAAATGCTGCACGTTATGATATTGATCTATACATCTAGCTTTGTGAATCTTGCCAGAAAAAACAAAACTATTTAAAAAAGTATTGTTGTGAACAATGTGATATTTTTCCGATGCCAATGGATTTGGCACTTGTAATGATGGGAATAGTATGGGTTTCTATCGACTTAGAACTTCTGAATGTATTTTAAAATAAATATACGAAGTCCAAATTATACTTTGTGCACTAAGAACTTGCTTAGAAGTAAAAATATTCCTGACCACGGAATTCATCTCCTGTCAGTTGCAATTTCTTAGTCCAATGGCATCTGCCAGAATTCCTCAATGTATGAGTAATAAAATACCAACATAAGAATTGTCTTCGCTGAAATGAAAAATGTATTTAAAATAAGAATTAATGTCAATAAAATGTCACTAAGCCTACCATGTTGCAAATAGTAATTTCTTATTTTTTTATATGAAAATTTTGTTTTCCTTAATAAGAAGACATAAATTTTGTTCGGTAAAACTTTCATTTTCCCTTACGTTATTTTGAATACTTTTTTAATGCCTCTCTCATTATTTTGTCAGAATAACACTTGTATTTTTAGGAATGTACTTCATTGATATAATAGCCTTATCATTACCTTTTTTTCATACTTTGCCTAAACAACTTGGTCATTCTATAGAATGCTTAGGCAAAATATGTAATAAATCATCATATTTCATACTTTTCCTTCAATGTCCGGTATTTCATGCCGCCTACGCCCGATAACATATATGTATATAATAATTATAAGATTTGAAGAGTTTTCCCAACTTTGTGAAAACTTTCGGTAAAAATATTCTAATATGCTCGTATTTAATGAACTTAGAGTGTTGAGAAATATATAGACTTTCTTCAATAAGGCATTCGCCCATACAAAAAGCTTAATTTAAATAAATAAAAAAAAGAAAATGCTCTTTTTTTTGTAAAATTAATGTATGAAACATAAATGTCACTAAACTAGTAATAAATTCATTTGAAAACATTAAACTATATTAATTTCAGTTTTCAATAAACCAAAAGCTCTGAATAAAAGTTTTCTTCAAACATTCACACTTATATTCAAATTTTATATACTAATATATTACTGAAGCTTTGCGAAATGGCAGATCAAGTTTTTTTGATTTAATTTTTGTTCTCATCATTTAAGGATATCCGACCCCATTTCTGATTTTACCGATTTTCGTGGCTCCATCATCACAGAAGTGTGTTAATGACAAACATCGTGCTGATAGTCGAACAATTTGATTACTTTAAAACAGATTTTAGATTGGTAATAAAATACAACAGGCTGTCAAAATTTTCCGGTATGCATATTCTTTTGTGTGTAACTTCTGTCTATTCATACTTATAAATCAATATACTGATTGCCCGAAAAGTGGATACTTGTCTGACCTCCACCGACTAGGACAGATTTTCATTCCTTTAAAAGGTACTTCCATCTTGTGACAAAGTCTAGAATTGTCCCATCTCAGCAGCTTCATTAGTCTCACTAAAATCACCCTTATTTTCCCCAGTAGTTTGACTTGAGTAAGGTCATCTAAATGTCAACAGGATGGCCTGTTATGCATATTATTTTGAAATATTGGCTTCACCACATTTAAAATCATTCTCTTCGTGCAAATGTTGTCATAGAATTTTCTTGCGATAACCACCAAAATTATTCATATCTTTCTCTCAACCATTAGGTTATGCTTTATATGCAAGTACGCCTATCGTACCTCACCTTAATTGGTCATTTTATTCTTCTTTCATTTCGTCTTCTTAACTCATTCCTCTGACACTCTATTTTCTCAACTTTTTCATTAAATTTTACTCATTAATATATAAAGATAAAATGAAAATTATTTCAATAAGTGTTAGTTTTATATACCGCAAATCCAAAATTAAACTTGACATTTGCGAGCAGTCTGTAGGTAAAAACATGCATCAGAATTGCATGAAAATTGGGTAATGGCAAAATGAAACGACGGGAATTTTATCGAGGAGAAAACACAATAAATTTCAAAATTACCACTAGATGGTGATGCAGAATGTAAATTAAACATATGCAAATGTCGTAAACATAGAGCAATCCAATGTTTCGGTTCCTTATGCAAGGCGATGTGATACAATAACAGTACATGGCATGCCTTCATCCTATCCATCACATATCTCCATCTGACCTTAAAGTAATATTCCCCGGTTAATGTTACTTTAAACAGTCGAACATGAGGTTTTACTCTTCCAGATGGCAGCAGAAAACGATCGATAGCACATGTTGAGCATGTTTTGTAAACTTTTGTTGATTATTTATTTGTTCTCAATAAAATTATGATACGCAAATTAGTGATAGTTTTTGAAACTCATTGTTCTTTCTTTGTTCGATAAAATTCCCATAATTTCATTCTACAATTACCCAATTTTCATGCAATTCTGCTGTATAGTTTTTGCTATAGAATGCTTGCAAATTTCAAGTTTAATTATGGACACCCGTATATTGTTACAACAAACTTTTCTTAAAAGCAGCAATATATTTATTTTCCAAAGAAGTAAATGCATAAGCTTAGGCGTTCTCCTTCTGATCGTTTAATCGTGGCTCAAAATTAAGTGATTTGCCATTAAAACTATCGTGTTGTGGGCATGTAAAAAATACATTAATAGATTAACGAAGATTACAATTTAAAACGCATAAATAATCATCAATAGCATACGATAGATATTTTAAAGTTGTTAGAAAAGGAGAAAGGAAAGATAAATATCCTAAAAAGGATTTCAGTATAGTTTTTTCTCTTTGAAATGATAAATTTGTATTAGTTCCTTTGCATTATCACATTAAAATCCTTTGCAAAAGATTCAACGGTAACATGAACATATAAAAATAAAAAATCTATCTCTCTCTGCATTTTAGTTCCGTAATAGCTTTTTATCACTGAATAATGCCAAGCAGAAACGTCCATAATATGTATGTGAAATTGCGATATCTCAGAAGCGATAAAGAAATCATGGATGAAAGTATAGGGTACTAGATTAGTTTAAATCCAAAAAATTCTACTCTAGAGCTTTCCTTTATCTTATTTACATCTTTCCTATGAAAATAAATTCTAATATATTTTGAAAATCCTAGTATATCTCCGAAAATAAAATTACAAACACATATATAAAGAAGAAAAAAACTGTATGGGAGAATTGTAACAAGAACAAAAAAAAATTATTTCTTGCAGTAGGAAATGAAATATGTTTTGCTATTTACAACAAATCTTATTCTTCTCTGCCTTTGGATGTAACAATTATGTATCCAGGGTTCCACTTGTAAGATATAAGTATATACTCGATACCCTGTTTATATATAAAAGTAAGGCCCAATGACAGAGTGTTAGCGTATCACGCTTCTACATCACAAGTCCGGGGTTCTTTCCTCGGGCTGGGCAAGGTTGCTCAGCCTTTCATACCTTCAGTGGGTCTATAAATGAGTATATTGATTGGGGACTAGATACTAGAAGTTTCGCTTCAGACTGACCAACTGTTCGGGACATATGTTTATGTACCTAAGAGCTCAATGGTCACGTATACTGAGGTAAGCATAACAGGCTTTGGCCCTCATGGGCTGTGGCTCCCCTGAGTTTAGTTTAGTATACATAAATATATATACTAACATCTTCCAAATGTATTTCTATCAAAACAAATAAGAGACATATTGTTGCAATGTACGGATGTTACAGTTAAAATATGAAAAAAAATGTAACTAATTATTTACTACAAATAATAAACTTATAAATTTAAAATTTATGAAAATCATGCACCTATTTTCGGGCTATTTTGTACAGAGATCCATTAAAAACGAATCAATACATCACATACATTATCAAAACTACAAAATCATGATATTTTTCAAATTTCATGGCCAATCATGCAAGATTAATGCAAATCAATTAGATTCAATAATCCGAAATGAAACTGAATAAATTTATAATATTTTCTTTTGAATGTTTATGCTGTGATAAATTTTAAAAATCTTATACGAGAAACAATTCGTATGTGGAGTAAGATTATCGTACCTTTTTTTGAACTTATTCAGAATTCAACGAAAAGGATACTCAGTAACTTTATATAGGCTCAGATTCAATTACTTCATTGCCATGTTGTGTCATAATAAATTTATATTTATTTTAAAGTCTAAAGACTAATAATATTATCTTAATAAATATATTTTACGTGAATATTCCTTTTGTTTTCTCTACATTTCTGGTAATTTCTAAGAAATAAGTGCTATAATAAAAATGTTTGCGTTAAAAATTATTTTCATAACTCACTTTGGTATATATGGAAATTAAATTCATTGAAAAATTTAGAATATTTTTCTAGAGTACACAAAACTAATTGATATAATTCTGAAAAGGAAATTAAAACATGTACGTAGAAATTCATTGCAGAATATTATTGTTGAAAATTATTCAACGCAACTTCTCCTAATACTTTAACTATAATGCAATATTAATCGGTTTTGAATATGCAATATGAGAATAATATCATTTAATGTGTGTATTTTGTGCAATTTCATGCAACTATGAAATGACCCCCAGAATAAACATAAGTGCACCATTTCTGCAAAATTAAATGAATTTGTGAATTATAATCTTTTTACAAAAATATTGAACCCAAATTTCCGATTATGATGCTGAAGAGTTTCATAAGTGTTTTAAATCGAATACGAAATCGCAGGAATACGTAATGTTACAGGAACTGGGGTTGTGTAAAGTATAAAAACCCGCGAAGTATTAATGGATAATTATGTGCCCGTACTGCTTTACAACATTCATTCTTTTTCACACAAGGATTGACTTAGTATATACGGTGTCAGACAAAATGACAAGCCATGGCTGTAAAAATTACGGAAAGAAACGGAGGAACAATTGGAACGGTGAATTGCACGCTAAACCTAAAACAAGCTTTATAAACTGACACACAACTGTCGTCTCATTAAAGAATAAATATTGTTCATTCCCGATCGATGTCAAACTCAACAAGAAAAGGTAAGATACTTTTTCTATAAAATTATATTGTAACGATTACAATTCAAATAAAATACATCTACTCTACAAGATTATTTATAATTCTCTACAAGGTTTCGGAGTGATGTTGTAAAAAAAACTAATATGAATACAGCAAAAGAAATATATGGAAAAATGCAGAACAAATTCATGTTTTATATTTATAAGTATTGTTATGTTGATCGGGGTACGATGATTTTATGCAAATCTGCCGCAAAGAATAAGACAGTTCTTTAAGAGCGATAAGAATTTATCGCTGAAAATCAATCCTCGAAATACAGGATTCAACAGCAATATTCACAAAATAAATATCAGAAGGACTTCACACCTTCAACAGCACACAGACACAATGATCAGTGTCTGAAATACAATTATTTGAAAGATTATTCACAAGCAATTGCTCGTTTAACAGCCGAATTAATCACTAATCGTTTCAATGGTCAAGGCAAGACTACTAATCGTTAGTCAAAACAATTCTCATTAATCGCTGTTCGAAACAAGAACGACTGATTTTCTGCGAGCATCTCTCTATTAATAGTCTTCGCGGACCTTTCGAGAAAGTCCCGCTTGATCCATAGGTCTTGAAATTACTGGATTTCTCCACAAATTTTCTGAAGAATCTAGAGAGTCCCGAACCGGCCAAAAATGGTCACCAACATGATCGCCACCAAATTGGTGGCCAAAAATGATAACTTAGCTCGATCGCCAAGATATCGCCGAGTTACCGGTGAATCGCCATTATAACGTAAGAGACGATGTTGCTAGCGAATATCACAATTTTAACATAAAATATATGTAATATAGAGTAATATATACATGCATTACACATTCAAATACAAATTATTTACACAGTTTTACACAAAATTCGTAACAGTATATTTTATAGGGGTTCTAAAAGTCAATCGTTAGTCACACGGCATACATCAAGTCCATCTCCTGCCTCACTTTACTCAACAAGATACTTTCAACGATATTGACAGCACGTGTTATTCTTTCACGCGGTTTTTCTACATCACGTGACAAAAGAAAGGGGGGGATGAAAACTTGGACCTTATGTAAAAAGCACAAGTTTTCATATCACACAAATAGCAAGAAAAGGATAATATGTGCTGTAACTAACGTTAATAGTACCATGTTGTAGCGAATGAGGCAGGAATTGGACAATCGCGTAGATGTATTTAGTGTGACCAAAGTGCAGATATAGAACCTCCAGAAAAAATGTAAATAAATCTTTAATATTTTTTTATTATTTTATATAATCTTTTTGGCCGCATCTGACTTCCAGTTTTTAAATTTATTTTTATTTTTATCTTCCAACAGCTCTCTGAAACCTTGGAGGGGATTGCGAATAACCCTGTTTTGAGCTATGTAACAAATGTGCCCAAAAAGTGATTATTTAGTTAACATTCTCTTTGAAATTGGGGGAAAGAACACTGCCATGGAAATATGAATGTAAATAAAAACAAAACTGAAAATAACAAAGTTATTTGATAAATGATCTTAAATTTGTGATAAATATGCTCAATTCATCCAGTGAGAGCTAGCAATCAAAAGTCCAGCATTGACAATTACAGATAAATGATTTGCAGGTGGAAATGAAAAAAATCAGCAGAAAGAAAGAGAAATAGCTCTCCGAAAAACGATAGCCAAAATGTAAAGAAACTAAGAAAGTTTAAAGAGAGAATGTATTGATTTAAAAAAATTTGAAAAAGAGATTAAAAACATTGACGATATAAGCGAAATAACGAAATAAAGTAGGAAAGATTGTTTTAGTTAGAAGTGTCGTAACTTGAAATACGAAACTTGTACAAATTTCCTGAGAAGTGAGAGCACATAGTATTTTTTTTTTAAAAAATAAGAATAATGAGTTAGTAAAGTCATTGGTATCGAGAAAATTTCAACTCAAAAATCAAAGAATTAAGAATGCCTATTTTAATTTAGAAAAACCAAAAGTTAAAAGAATGAATGAAACGTGGGTGCTGTTCGCTGCTAGCTGAAGCTCAGCATTCCAAAATTACATCAACATTTGAAGCTTTACCTACTTTTTTACACTAAAATGACACAAAATGATCCATAATTTGCTCTTGAAGAGGTTCTTAAAGCTTATGATGCATTTTTTTTTATTTCACAAGACATATTTTTGCATAATACTTGGAACCATTTAATCTGGAAAACTTTTTCCAATTCCTTATTATTCTTGTGTGGTATATGTGCTACTATTCTTAGCACATTGTTTTTAAATGAACGAAAATACAAATTATATTTTGAACCGTAAGTGATCCGTCGGCAGAAATTTATAACACTTGACATTTTTTTTGTAAATCTGAAACAAGTTAAAAACATTTATAATTAAGAGAAATTCCAAATTCAAAAAAAAAAAATTCACCATGCGTTTGGAGAAAAGAACTCGTAACATGTGATGATCTTATGCTTTGAAGGCATCTCGATGAATGTATGGAATTTTACTAATTGTTCGGAAATCGGGATTCTGTCACCGACTTTGAAGGATTGAATCAATTTTGTTTCCTTTTATAAGTAAATATTTCGTTTGAAAATTACAAAAAGTCCAATAATGAAAGTCACGTGTGCATAATTAACGGTTAATTTTTAAAAAATGTAAAAACATGCCCTTTTTTAAACTACGTTTTTACGAAATTACCTACGTTAACCCGACACTCTCACTTCAACTTCAGACAGTTTAAAAAATATATTTATTGGTTTTTTCACAAAATGTACTTTAATATATATATAATGTTTTTTCCTATAATTCAGTTCTACAAATATATAAGTGTTGATTCTGCCTTTCTTTGTAAGGTAGCTGATACAGTGAATGTAAATTTTAAATTTTATATTCCTAAGAATTTACTCCAACGTGTTACTATACTTATTGAGATATTTCTCAGGTCTATCACCTCATAATTTTATATTTTAGCAAATATAAAAAAATAGGGATATTTTTGTATTTCTATATATGTGTAATAATATTCCATTTTCTTTGCTTAATATTTTTATTATTTGAACATGAATAATTGCAAATTAAATATATATTTTTTTAAATATAAATTCACAATCTTTTTAATGAAATATTCGGAATTTTTTAAATGGATTTCTCAGAATCTCATGATATATTTCCAAAATTATTTTTCCTTACAGTTTGTACAGAAAACATTTTGCGGGGAACTATTCTTTGTATCATTAGGGAGCAACTCTCTAGTAAGAAATTATATTTTTCGCTTACAACTGAATAGATTTAAAAAAAAATTGTGCAAAGAAACACAAATTATTCATAAACTAGAAATGCTTTCTTAAAATTCATGGAAAGAGAAACCTTTCGAAAGCAGCAAGTGAATCTAAAATAATTTCTCGAAGTTTTATCTCAAAATCTTCTTCAAACATATTTCTTAATGTATTCATTTGAATATAAATCATTCCTTTCAGTGGGAAGAAATACAAGTTGTAATCCTTCTCACACGAATTTAGTTTAGTGTGTAAATTTTCATTTCAACTTGTATTGGTATAAATTCCTCTAAGTCTTGTTTGGGGCGATGTATTCGTGTTCTGCTTTTCCTATTTGATGGGCTTAGGCTGTTATTTCAAATATAAATCTTCAAAATTAATTTTGAGCTACCTTTAGAATACAGAGCAATGTTTATTCACATGTTATTTTCCGGTTACCTTTGAATTCATGAATGAAAAGAATTCGATTAAATGTTGGGAAACGCTGGTTACGAAAAGATGATTTTTTACTAAACCATTTTACAGAAAATAATCATTATTTTTCTTTTCAAATCTGGCACATGTAAGTATTTTTATCATAACAGAATTGTTCAGGTTTATGATTTTATTTTGTAATATTTTATCCAAAAAAATCTAAATTGAAAATATAAATTTAGTGTTATTTCTTGTTAATAAACTAGATATAATCTTTTAAATTGATTACTTATATTGTTATTATATATACATAAAAACAAAAAAAAATCATCAATTTTTATTTGCTATTCTATTATGCATGATATCTCTGCTGATGGAGAAGGCTTAGTTCCAATAAATTTAAAGCACGCTGAACTCTATGTCACCGCTCTAAGCATATGAAGTATTTGTATATATACATACATATATACATACAAAGTTCTAGTTACTAGTTATTACATGGTAAACTGGTGGTAAAAAAAAAAGATAATGTATTAAGTGTGAATGTTTTAGTAGTTTATTTATGCATATCAGTGAATAAACTTCAAACAGATGAGTGATGATTAGCTTTAATGACGTCATATTATCGATCATAGAAGGGATCTCGTATATTTAAGGTAACCGAACACGTTGAAAATGACCAAATTCAGTCAAGACAGATATTTTTGTTTTTTTATTTTATTGAATAGAGCTATCTTTTGACTTTGCGAAACATACTTTGTTTTGTTCCTACACTACCTATAGGCCAAGTTACAATCCATTATATAAATTTAGAAAATCCGGAAGTGGGTTTTTGATCTACCAGAAGTGCCTACCTAAATTGCTCAAAATCTATCATGGCGAGTCTGATAACTCAAAATATTACGAATGTATTTCTATAAAACTTTTTGAGCCTGATATTTATGTTATTTTCTAGAGAATGTACTAAAATATTTCTTATTGTATGAATACTTTTTGAGTTATGGCTTGTTATTTAAATAATGGTCTCATAAAAAATGTAACATTCCTTATAATATTTACTCACTCAGCTATAAAATTTTCAAATTTTAATAAAAAATTAAAATTTTAGTACATTTTCTAGATAAATGCATCTAAATTGTTTTAGTAATACTTTTACTAATATATGTTTATTACTTTTTTCGCTAACTGCTTTGAAGTTTTTCAGAAATATTGCTAAAATTTCACTTATAATTGTGATTTGTGTAAAATTCAGGTAATTTATTTTAACTTTTGATAGTTAAATAATAATATTTATTGGTGTTGAGTCCTAAAAGAGCATTTATAATGTTTTAGTATGCTATTTTTTTAAAAAGTACTCCGAAAGTGATCGGATACATTAAAGTTTTGTGGGATTTCGGTAGCATCACAATAGCTGCAACGCAAATTCTAGTGATTTCTTTTGGTCACTAAATGAGCATTCCAAACACGACAATGAGCATTCCAAACACGACATTTAACAGTTTTTGCTAATCAAAAGTTTAGACAAGATAAATCAGGCTAGATGGGAGATCAGAAGTGTCCAACAAGGCTGATTCATCAGTTTTAAGCGCTGATGGTTCCGTGTCCAATACTACTGTCAAAAATTTATAATGGGTTTCTCACTATTATAGAGCATGGCAAATATGTCATCACACATGAAGAGATGCTTCTGCCTGAAGTAGAGACAAATGCTGCAAAATATAATTGCTATATATCCTATTCCTGGAGAACAGAATAAAAAATTAGCTTCTTTTATGACTTGAACTCTTATAGATATGGGTGAACTCATTCATATCCATACGGTTCATATTTTGGTGACGAGTTACTTTTCGCTTGCTTCATAGGTCACTCATTCCCATATTTCAGAATTGCTTACGTTGTCATTTACCGTTACGATGGTTTTTTAATAACATCTTTCATGTGTTTGGACATGAAAAGTATCCATCCTCACGAGTTGCCTCAGATACTGTTGAAATTTTCTTCCTTTTGATATCGTTCTATTTGTAAATAGTGTTTCACAAAGTCTCATAATTTGTTTCGCTTTTCTTTGGCAATTCCATAAAATGCAAATAGATATTTTAGTATTTGATTATTGCTTCATTTCTGACAAAGAACAATAGTAGTTTGCAAAATGCAAAGTAGTGAACTTCTTTCATGAGAATTCTTCGTATTGCTGAGATCTAATTGAAGGGAAAATTTCTGTAGATTTCCATCTTTTGTATAGTTAAGAAGGGATTCGAAAAAATTTCTTGTTAGGTTGTTTCTTGGGAATACAAGCAGCTTCGCAAACCCCATATTGTATTGTGAGTTTTGCTTATTTTGACATCAACTACTCACGCTTTTAGTTTGGATATTCATTTCAAGTATATATATGCATGCATATTTAGTTGCATTCTTGATCCTTTATATATATATATAACACAGATGAAATACGAAGAACCAATTTAAGAATTATAATGCTCTACATTTATAATTCTTAAACTGGTTCTTCGTATTTCATCTGCATTATGAACGATTAAGTAAGTTTTACACATTATTGTCGTGATACTATTTAAAATTGTATGCCATGCTAGTACTAGTATTAATAATCACACTTTTACGGATTATACATAAAATCTTATTCTTCACGGTAGAGTCCCCTTAATTGACAAACTAGTTACAAGTGAGAATTTAATTTATGAATTTTACTTTTGGATAAACTGTTATGTTTATTTTTAACATAATTTTTTAAATTTATTATTAGTTATATTCCACGCAAAGGGTTGCCAAAAAATAAAAACCAACCATAGTTCAATGAATATACAAGGTGGTTCGCTAACAAACCGTTAAACTTGCAAAGCGTTTAGGGAGTATAAAAACGTCTCGGAGATTACAAATGCAAGAGTTGCGAGCTATGGTGCATAGAAGCAGAAAAAAAGAAAGGAATTAGCAGGGCTTTAACATGACAGAAAACATTTTATCGAAAGTTTGTACTACAACAAGTGTTCGAAATTACGACCAGAAGTCGGCTAGCAAATCTGACAGCCACTCTGCATGGAAATCTTGAAGTTCTGGAAGATTCGTCCAGGCAGTCTTGCTATAGATGGCACTGAACGGAAGGTTGAGGAAACATTGATCCTACTGCAATTCACTATATGCGATCCGCTTCCTGAGATAATAGGTTGAACTCACAATCAAACGAGGAACTGGTTGACATGCTGATAGTGTATAGAAATGCTAGTTGTAACTGGTATGTACCACATTCGGCGATTGTACTCGAAACATTACTCAAACAGACATGTTCATGTTCCATATCATACTACCTTTGCAAGTGTGAACGGAAAGTTACATGAGATTGGCTCTTTAACGAATTAATTGGTTCCGTTTGGCTTACAAGACGCCTGTCTGTTTAGTGGAAGACTGAATCGTGGTACACCACTGTCGGGCTTACCAGACGACGTAATATCGCAATTTCGAACACCTTTTGTAGTACACCCTTTCAATAAAATGTTTTCGGTCCCGTTAATGCGTTGTTGCTTCTGTTTTTTTTCCTGTACTTCTTTGCATCACAGTTCGCAACTACGGCTTTTGCGATCCTGCATACCTATGTAACTCCGAGTCGTATCAGTACCTCCTACATGCCCTGGATGTTTGTCGGTCTGGTATAGAATCATCCGTTATGTCCCCGAAAATAAAGATGTGAGGTCTTTTATCTTCACTCACGTTACTCATTTACCTAATTTTCCCTTCATTTCTATTTTCTCTTAGCGTTTATGTATTGTTTCGCCTTTATATCAAGATTTCTGCAAGATGTTAGCATTTAAAAATATAATCGGTTTTAATCATCGATTCCTATTCTTCAATATTTAAATTTAATGTTATGTATACTAACGTGGCCAATTTTTTCTCAAGAATTTATTAATTTAGTCCCCCTTCCACCTTTAAATTTAAAAAAAGCACAGACGCACGTAATTATTTTGCTTCACAAACGTTATCAGGGATACAAATGTTTCTTTTTTTTTCTTTTATAATTATTAAGTCAACGATCTTTACTTTTTGTAATTGTTTAGTCAAAAACCTAAATTTCAGATACATAATAAAATTAATGTATAATTTAAGGATATCACATTTCTTTTATCTTCAAAAATTATGTAAGCTAAAGGAAACATACAGGGACTGAAAGAAGGTACAGTGGTATTGAAAAAAGAGCTGCCGTTACTGTTAGATTGTTTGTGATCATTTCACAAACAATTAACCTTAATGAACACAAATGCATTGACCCCAAAAATAGCACCCAAACTGTTCCCAGCCAGAATCCTCACCGGGAGTACATAAAATATGCCCAAAAAACTGTACACGTATGATCCATTGCTTACTAGGAAATGCCGTAAATGATGATGAATAAATGATGATGCTTGGTGACTAATGATTAGATTACGGTTTACTTCTTCGCTCATGTATGTGATTGACTTGACATGGCATACCCTGGTCCCTGGAACGGAACACTAGGGTCACCAGATCTCCCACTATTATATTTTTCCTATGGGGCAATCTCAAGGAATTGGTATTCCGAGATGTAGTGGATACACAAAGCTGCTCGTTTGCATGATAGTTGTACTTCGGTAAACACTACGCTGCTGCAGGCGTGTGCACTCATCAATTCCACGGCGCTCTCAAGACTACCTCGACTTGCATGAAAGACATTTTGAACACCTATATTTTAAAAAAAATATTTTCAAATACTGAAGTTTTCCTTGCACTGACTGTGACACACTTCGCTCTTCGCATGTTTCTCGTAAGCTGAGGATAGTACAAGAAGAGTTCTGTGGGCATTTTTTTTTGTACTTGCAAGGAGGAATACAGTTGCAAAGAGTTTTAAAGCAGTTTTGGGGACAACCTGTATATGAATCAATATCCAGAATAAATTGTTTATGATAAATATTTTTGCTTAACTCAATGCATTTAAACATTATTTATTATCGATTTAAACTGGATTTTATTTTTATAAAACACATAGCTTGTGCAATATTTCATGTTATTTATTTTGAATAATTTATTCAATAGAAACACTAAGTTTTATTTCTTGTACGTAATAAGAAAATTGAGTGATATTTTCAAAAATATTTTATTTGGGAGATTCAATCTATTATATATTAATAAAAGAGGAAAGGAAACTGTCGTCCAAAGTTTTATGATGTTACTTGGGGGAAAACACAATGAGTACTTTCAACTTTAAGAATAATCAAGTATTTTGAGCAATTTTCAATCAAAATTTCTGCATGGGTAATTTATTTCATTTTACCTTCTATTTTGTCTCTGACAGCAAAAGATAAGGAAAACCACTTAGATTACATACACTTGACTCTAGCAGTTAAGAAAAAAGTTTTTATTTTTTTATTTTCTTAAAATATTATCATGAACCAAAAAAGAGTCTTTGCTTAGTGGGCAACAAGAAATAAAAGAACAAAAAAAGCTTTTTAATGCTCCTAACAATCTAGCACAGCCTGGATGAAAAATTTCAACTCTGTCCCCGTTGTGAAAAGTAAGCACAAATATTGCAAAACTTCAGTGATGATTTTTTTTACTAGGTCGAGAAAAATTTCTAGGGACATTATGTGCCTTTTAAACAAAAAAGTATTCTGGTGGTGATTAAATGGCAAAGGAATACTCTCAAACCACGTTTTTTGTATTAAAGTGTATTCAATGACTTTTTTTTTAACGTCTTAATCCAAATTTATAAAAAAACATTTTGACGAAGAAGTTCAAGCTTATTTTTGAAATTGCTACCTAAATAAAGAAAAGAAATTATTTAAAACTCCAAAATGAAAAAATTTCACTGAAGTCTTCAGAAATATATGAAAGAAAAGTTATTATATGTTCTAAAGATTTTTTGTACATTAATGTATCACACACATTATTTGAGACAGCATTCGAAGTATTTGTGTGTCTTGTTGTTGACTTTGCCAAAAACACAACTTCCACTTTATTATATATATATATATATATATACATATATACATAAAAGTTAGTTAATATCTTAAAAATATGATATCTAACGAGATGTATATTTGAATTCTATAATTTCTCTTATGCTACATCATTAAATTACATGTACATATATGTATATATATCATGTTCAAAAAATGTTTCGCATACTGTATATGTATCCACTGTGTTTAGAATGATAAACAATAACTATGATGTGTTCCTATAATTGTCACAAAACACTACAAATAAAAGAGAAATTAAGTCTACACAGTTTGAAATAAGTGCAAAACATATATATTTCATCCTATGGAGGGGAACTTTAAAATGAGATTTTGACATAATTATGACAATGAAGTGCATGCGCATTATATTCTCTATTGTTTGCAAAATTTGTCATTTGCCAATAAATATGCAATTCAACAACCATATACACTCATGTCCATAAATTAAGGATAATTCAGAATCACACAGAAATTGAACTCTAAAATAAAAATTTCACCTGTAGAATTATCACACACATCTTGAGAAGAATATGCAAATTACAGGAAACCAACAGATGGCGCGGATAGTACGTCACAATGACGAGAGTGTAAGAGAGGGAGTATATAAGGAATGGTGGCAAAAAAGTAAAATTGTTTACAAGCGCTTTAAAAGCCTTTCAGTGCAATAACCGCATAGTTATGGCACAAAGGAAGAATTTGGATGATTTTTTACGTCGTAGAATTATCGGACGACTGGAATGTGGGCGTACCCAGCGGGAAGTATCCGAGGAACTTGGAATCGCCCAGAGTGTCATCTCCAGGCTTTGGCAACAATTCCAAGATGATGGTAATGTGAGTAGATGTTACAGCACAGGTCGCCCCCGAGTTACAACACCGAATGAGGACCGGTGTTTGGCAGTTACTGCCAAAAGAAACAGACGAGTACAGCATCAGACATATCTCGTCGGCTCTCTTCAGCTACCGGTGCGACAGTTTCAAGGCAAACCCGGTACACACGCTTAGGGCACATTGGTCTATATGCTCGTAGGCCTGTCAGATGTGTTCCCCTTACCGCAACTCATTGTAACCTGCGATTAACTTGGAGTAGAGAACATGCATTGTGGACACCGCAACATTGGTAATGTGTGATGTTTTCCGACGAGTCCAGGTTTAGTTTGCAGTCTGATTCTCGCTGGACTTTCATAGGGAGAGCGCCATTTACCCGTTACCACCAGGAGAACACAATTGAACAACACCGTTACGGTGGTGCAGGATGGCTCGTTTGGGGAGGAATTATTCTTGGTTCCAGAACTGACCTGCATGTTCAAAATGTAACGATGACAGGCCACATCTAACGGGATGTCATTCTGGAACAACATGTACGTTTGTTTCGGGGCGCCATGAGTACTGAATTTCTGTTTATGGATGACAACGCCCGTCCTCACCTTCCAAACATTGTAGACGAATGCCTTCAATCGAAGAATATCACCCATATGGATTCACCAGCATACTCACCGGACTTGAATCCAGTAGAGCATGTGTGGGATATGCTTGGCCGACGAATTGCAGCCCGTCAACCCCTTCCTACCTGTGTACCGGAACTTCGGAGGACATTGTTGATGAGTGGTGTAACATTCCTCAAGATCAGATTGATAATTTGATACTCAGCATGCGTAGGCGTTGTAAGTCCTGTATTGCATCGTCCGGGAGACATACTCCGTATGAACCATCATACTAACCATGTTATACTGTTTTTTGTAAACAGGTTATTTTTTAAAATTTGCTCCAGGGAGTAAAAATCGCAATTTTTATTAATTATGTCAAACATATAGCATCTTTTTTGCTCTTTACCTTTTGTTTAATAAATAGACTTTACAAATAAGTCAAATTTGTTTTGCTTCTGTCTCTTTCTTTGCCTGAACTTCATTATCCTTAATTTATGGACATGAGTGTAAGTTGAAATAGGAAGTATAACAGCATCAATTGCCAGTCACATTTAAAGCGACCACACTTGGACTTCACGATGGCTATACACCAACTGAGCTTTAGAAATATTAAGTCTAAGATGTGTTAAGTACCTCAATGTACTAAACTTGGATAAGAGATCATCATATACATCAAAGTTCTATGGTACCTGTTCCGTAGACTCGGTTCACACGTTTGCAATTTGATTTAAATCTAAAATTTTACCAGATCGTTGCAAGTTATTGATGTTACAAAACCAGTAATACTGGTTTTACCTTTGTCGATGGTAAGTAGACATGGAGTTAAGAAGTCCCATTCGTATATTTTTTCGCTATTTTTAAGGTAACTGGGACGTTTATGACAAGGAAAAATCATTTTCCACAAATTTAAATGGTTCTCACTTACTTAAATTAAGAGCAACGGAAGTAAAATTTTTTCGTTGTATATTTATGCACCTTTTAATGTAAAAAAATTCATTTTAATTGAAATGAATCTGCATGAACAATAAATAATCAAAAACAATTTTTTTTCGAGGCATGTTCTTACCTTTTGGTACACTTTGCATAAATTCCAATGCTAATATAGCTATAAAAATTTTGCGGAGTTTTTCAAACTTAACAATACATAAAATGAATGAAAAATCATTCACTTTGTTGAAAATTTGGGAAATTATGATATGAAAAATATCAGCACTATAGGTAATTTCAGAAAAATATATTTTCATCTATGATTTTTAAAATAATATTTTTAATACAATATAAGATCATACCATAACTAATTGGATAATTTTGCATCATTTCTTAGTTTTTAAACAGTAAGTTTAAAATTCTAGGTCATTTAGAATTATTTTTAATTAATTTTTCTATACTCAATCAACACGAGTTATCAAAGAGATTACACCCTTTCATTTAAAATACCAAAAATTTACGTCTATAAGTTTCAGTATTTTTGCTTTACTTTGAGCACCATCATTACAGAATATTACAGAATTCCTTACACACAGTGCTTATAAAAATACATAAAGTAAATGTGTCTTTGGGATGAACATAAAAATTAATATGTGATGTCTAATTTAAATGGAACTTTGTTTTTAAAAAATATAACAAATAATCTCTGTTTTTGTACTCATACATATGATTATTTGTTTATTTTAAAGTAAAACCAACAGTTATAAATATATAGAGTTATTCAGCAGTTAGGAATCACCGTTACAGTTCTGAATGCATGAACACGTTTTAAATCGTCCTTATGCTATGACGTATTATTGTGGTTATGATGAAGAAATGTGATATTTAAGTAATTTAATAAATACAGTATTTAATAGATATAGTACAACAGTATTTTTGGATGAAGAAATTCTCTGCTCGGTTATGATGAGGAAAAACAAATGAAGCGTATAACAGCAAGTATGATTCCTCCTCTGAAATCGATCCAGATTTAGAAAAGTGAGACACTGTTGAAAATAAATGTTTTATATGTAGAGACACAACAACATTTGAGAAGAACGTAATTTTAAAGGAGATAACTGGTATCCACTTTCAGATGAACTTTTGAAAAAAAAACAATTGCTGGAAAACATAATAAGAAAAAATAATAACAGAAATTCCAAAGTTTTTAAATTCAATGAATAAAGAAGTTTATTCCTACATGTTTAGTTTAAAAAAGATACAAAGATGCAGATTTAAAAAAAAATTAAGATCCAGCGAAAACATCGAACTCACTCACGACGCAATTAAAAGAGTGTATAAACAATGCACTGAATGCCCTTATAAAAAGAACAAAAAAACTAAATTTACGTGGGAAAAATGTAATAAACATGTTGTATATTTCCTACTTTTCTTCCTTTTTAACCTTTGTATACAATTTTTACGGTAAAAACACAATGTAAACACCCTTGGGTATGATAAACCCTGCGTGAGAACTTTAGGTCGGTTTTTTCACTGGAGTGTTGCCGGGTTAAGTAAGATAAAAATTAATTTTTGTGAAAATTAAGAGGAATTCTAAGAAACAAAGGACATATTAGAAATATAAGAGCAGAATAAAATTATTACACAGCGATATTAATATTTGTATCAATAATTTCAAAATAGACGACTTTTTCTATTAATTTTACAAACAACTGAAAAACACTAAATAAATTTAAAATAAATTTCCATTAAATCTCTCACGTAGACACACGTTAAAATTGCAAAAGGTATTTATAACTACACCTGACATACATTCCTATATTTCATGAAATTTTTTCTAGAAGACAGAGGGATGAAAGCTATTTAGAAAGACAACTCACTTTAGTATCTCCAGCAATCTCCCTATATAAATTCGAATCTGTGATTTTATTCTTTTTCTGTATTGAAATTGAACAAATCATATGCTTTGTATAATAACTAAGTAAATAAGTGTGCGGAATACATCGTAGTCATTGTCTTAAGTTTCAAAATTATGACTTATGTAAATAATACTGAGTGCAATAATCATTATTAATTGATCATTGGAAATTTATTTTATTTTGAGTAGTATACATAACACTTTAAAGTGTCTGAATTTCTTGAGATCGATAAGGAAAGATTTTGAATTGGCCTTTAAAAACTGATTTGAACCGACGAGGTGTGAAATTCAGACTTAATACAACTTTTGTCTTTTAACTCATTTTAAAACTTACGCTCA